>UXUI01007694.1:23073-37046 GCA_900576705.1 Enterobius vermicularis
GGAAGAAAAGTTGTTTTTCAAATTCTTTTTAAGTTCATATATTTTTACTGATTTTTTACTAAAATTACCAACAGAGATCATTTACCTGGTATCTATATTTCTCTTTTTTGTCAATTTATAAGACACTGTTTCACAATTGTGAAATAGTTAAACTTACACTGACAGAATAAACTTTTTGCAGCAAATAAAGCTTGACAAAATTAAGTCAATATTGTCGATTATATCTAACGTAGACAATTCAATAATTTCAAAAACAATTTAGCTTAGTTTAGTCTAGTCAATAATTAAGTTTATGTGGTTATGCAGCTAAAAAACACTGGTCAATTGCATAAACGACATTTAGTGACTACTATTACAGAAAAAATTTAAATTTATATCAAGCTTAATGTCTAAGCTAAGATATTGATCCTCAAAATTAATTGTTAAATATGTTAAAGTAGCTTATCAAATTTTACAGGTCTTTGTTAAAAAGAATAAGAAGAAGGATAAAAGCCGGAAGATTCGGAAATTTACAGGCCAATGACAACAATTTAAACCAATAATTTGTGTCAATATTAATATTATTTCTCCGTATCTTTCCCCTCTAAAGTCTTTCTTTTTTTTTTTATTTTGTTTTGAAACGTTACATCGACAAATGTCAGACTCGAATCTTGCAAAAAAGAAATTACAATTTAATAAACTACACTTAAAACAAACTTACAATTTTTCAGACGTTTTGAGGGTAACGGTGTACGAATCGATCATTGTTGAAAAATTGGCTGTCAACTCTCCAACGCTAGAAACTCATATTATCAGCATCTAACTTTAGATTCTTCTGTCTTCCTGTTCCTTCTTCATTTAAAGCACGAAGAAGACAGAAGAAAAAGCAGAAGAGAAAAGAGAAGAAGTAGAAGTAGAAGTAGAAGAAGAAGAAGAAGAAAGAGAAGAAAGAAAAGGTAAAAAACTGAGCTATAAAAAGCGTAGATATAAATATGTTATCGGGTATTAAACGACCACGATGCTAACACCGATAATACTGATGATAAATAGGCCAATATGAGATCTGAATAACATCGAGTAAATTTTATATACAAAAGTTATTTTTTATGTAAGAAGATTGTTTATTTGAAATTGGTGAAAGTAAAAAAAAATGAATTAAAAGAATTTCGTTTTTAGCTTTTCAATCTCCACCCATATTACTCTGTTTACTTTCAGGAGGCAAAAAAAAAGTTCAAAAAATTAGGTGTTCAAACAACACAAAAAACAATTTTGTTTCGATAACACTACAAATGTTATTTTAAGAACTGACATATATTTAGATAATTAAGCAAAAACGTTATTGTTAAAAAATGTCGGAAAACAAATAGAAGAACAAAATTGAAAATACTGCAAAGAATACACAGTCTAATTGTTAACAGAAAAATAGATAAAGAAAAAATTGGAATTTTTTTTTATTGTTGTAAAAAAAAAAGAGATTTTTTTTTTTTTTGATTATTTCAAATGATAACTAAGCTGACCCCACCGTTTGAACAACAGTTCCGACTGCCGTCTTTGACAAATGCATTGATACTGCGGTGAAAAATTCAGTTTATTAAAATCCACAGAAATTGAAACAGAAATAGAAAATTGCTTTTAGATGACTGTCTGCTGAAACGTTTTCCAACAAAATAATAATGAAATGTTGAATCCGACAAAACTACAGTCCTTCTTTTGTTATTGCTTTTACTTTTTTTATAGAAATAATGCAGAAAAAAAAAGCAACAGTTTTCAGAAATGAAAAAAATAATTTGTGTGCAAAATGAATGATGCTTTCCGATTGAAATCAGTAAGTAAACCGTGATCAATAAAGGTACAAAAGAAGACGAGGATAAAAAAAAGAGGAACAGAAAAGTGGAATAACACCTAAAAAAAGGCATGGACAAGGAAACGAAAAAATAAAAAAGAATTGCAGAATTAAAAGAAATTTTTTACACTTTTATCTATATAATTCCAGTTTCTTTTTTCTTCCTCTATTTATTTGTTGCTTCTTCTTTCTTCTTATTTCTTATTTATTTATTTGCTTCTTTTTTTCCGTTTTATTCTTATTTGCACTATACATCAAGCAAGTTACGCCGGTCAAACAGTGCACACATAAACCGAAAGTGTCAAAAATTAGATGAAAAATAAAAATAAAATAAAATAAAAAAGAGAAAAAACATTGATAAAAAAAAAAAGCACATATACTGTACAGTAAACAGTAGCCAACATTTTTAGACATAAATACACACAATTCGTTGTGCGTTGTGGGGTTGACGTTTAATTTGAACGGATTGGGCTGCTGGGTAGAATGAGCGTCAACAAACAACCAGAGTACAATCGACCTTGAAACATTTGACGGTGTATGCTGTGTTCTGGGGTTGTTTTGTTGTGGGATGAAGACGGATCACTATTGACTCGATCATGATCATCATGACGACTATGGTGACGACAGTGCTGCAAAACGACGATGATAATGACCAGGATAATGACGTTGCTGTTGATGATGGTGGGTATGTTGATGACAGTAACAAAGATGATGACAACAATGACGATGGCAGTGACAGTAGCCGGCCACAAAGAAATTTCAAACGAGGTTACTAGTGTATGCAAACTATTTTGATACCAAGATAAGTGATCAATCGAAAATTTAGTTGATCACCTGATGTATGCATTTGCAGATATAAATAAATATGTATGTAAAATATCCAGAAAGTTAGTACCAAAAATGTGCATAAGGGATACGCTAAATACAACGTATCGGTTGGTCAAGAATTACGTAACTGAACTTCAGGAGCAAACCAATATGAATAAAAAATGAACAAGCATAAAACACGGATACACACAGACACACAGATATGAACAGATACCTACGGACAAACAGACAATAGCACTCAGGCCAACACAGATAAATACTGGCAAACAGTAAATAAGAAACAGTTAAACGGAGGGTAGATAACGTTCAGTTACTAAAAGAATGACTGCTGTTCTAGATAGGTTAATGTACAAAATACATAAACACAAAAATGTGTTCAAGAGAAATTTTTTTTTCCTGTTTAGTTTTGGAGCAATAATAATTCTGAAAGATTTACAAAACTCTGAATAAAATAATCAGTGGTACATAAGTGCAGCTGTACATAAGTTTATTTGTGATATTTTAGTGATCAGTACACGCTTATTTTGTAAAACAGTATTTTTAACAAAATAAGTCGATGATAGATTAAAGAAAAATTAGTAAATAAGAAAAATAAGAAAAAAAAAGTAATATATAGAAAAAAATGTGTAGCAAAGAAAATTGACGCAGAAGAAAAAACGAACCAACACTAAGAGAGGTGAAAGGAAGAAGAAAGGAAGAAAAAGAAAAAACTGAAAAAAAAATGGTAGAAAAAAATTTAATTTTATTCGTCAGTCTCTATCGAACAGTAAAGAAAAGAAAAAAAAAAGTGAGAAAAAATTTTGCTGTATAAAGTAAACGCTCAAAAAAAAAAAATCTAATTATTTAGAATACAACTTTTGAATAAATGCTGGTTTCTGAATAATGAAAAATTTTCAATAGACCAAAACCCGATATGTTTGTTAAATGATCCGCCTTGACGGTTCGGGTATTTATATCTGCCCAACAAATCTTCAACACTGCTAGTGCTGCATATCACCACTATTTGATCATATTTTACTGATATCAATGCATATAGTTTCTGATAATATTATATTTCTTATATTTACTGCTTTAACAATTTCAATTTTTTACTTAGTTTCTATCTGCTGTAACTGACTGAAATTATAGAAAAAAAGAAAGAAAAACAGGTTTTCTGAAAAAGATTTTCCTTTTTAAGTAGAACATTTTCAGCGTTATACACTGAAAATTTTCCTTCAAAGCTTTCCAACAATTATAACAACAATCAAACTTTTCGTAGCACCGATAGATGCCTGTTCTTAGCTATAAAGGTTTCCTACTACTCAAAAGAAAGAACATATGTGTTGCAGCGGTATGATAAAAATGGTAAATTCTTTGTCCTGCTTGTTAAAAAAAAGCAAATATTCCTGTTCAGTATGGCTGCCTTATATAGATCAATATGTATTTCAACTTTTGACATGTCGTCCGAAACTACTGAGCCGAAATAATTCAATTGGGGGAGACCTGGACAGACCGAAAGTGGAAAGAGATTTTGGTTGATGCAAATAAAAGACGAGGTGTCAACAGATGGTTATCACACTGACAAGCTACAAATTAGTGAAAAATATGACTGTCCAAAGAGTAATCGTTCAATAAAAACACCTTTCTAGGCTATTTTTTTCTATTTCAATTGAGAAAAAAGTTGCGAAAAAAATTTAGCAAATAAACATGTTCTAGTAGAGAGAGCATCAAAATACGAAATAGTCGTTCTATGATTTAACACTTCGTATTAGGATTCTAAGAGTCCACTAAGCGAAAAGTGTGAAAATTGTTTAAGTAGTGGAAAAATTTATAAGATCAGAACGATAAGTTAGTTCATTCAATATCTGTAAAACAAGTTTTAATCTCTTATTATTTAATTTTAGTTTATGCAACTTTATTACTCCATATATTGTAATCTGTGAAATAGCTGAAAGAATAGTTGTAAGAACAACTTTAAGTACTTGTTTGCTGTTGTTAATTGATGAAGACGTCATGGTCAAAGCAAAAATAAAAAAAAAAAAATAAAGAGAAATGAATGAATGAATTTATGCTATATCAAACGGTACATCAAGTTATGTTCATAAATTTTTCTTAGTATATTAATTTGTCAAGCTTTTTTAACTCTTTAAAAATATTGTTCAAATAATCGAAGAAAAAATTTCTTTTAATTTTTTCAAAGCATTAATTGTGTAACATAAATTATAACATTAGTCTGGGCACTGTATTTTGTGGTCAATGAAGTACATGCGTTATGTTGTTACTGCATTTTTTCGAACAGTTAATTTATGTTCTATAATAATTTTCATATACTGCAATTTTAACAGTACTGAAAAGCGATAGTCAATATATAGCTGTAATCAGTCTGTGGAATATCTTATTTCTTCAACAGTATTTTTACTTATTCACAGTTTATCAGTAAGGCAGAGCTAATCAGATTAGCTGTTATAAAACACCTGATAGTAGACTGTTTATTGCTTAGATTATACATAAATACAACGACTATAATCACTTTGACATGTACGATGTGTTTCATTTTTTTAAAGGTGCTTTTTGTAATTCGTAATTGCTGTGGTTACCGCTGCAAGCGAAACAAAAGAAAAAGACAAATTGAGTGTTTAGTATTTCTTTTAAATCAGCTGTCATAAATTACACGTGTTTATTTTTTTTTTGATTTTTTTTGATAAATCTATAAAGCTCTTGGCTACCTTTATGTAGACTAAAAAGTAAAAGTAGTAAAGAACTAAAAATTAGTTATGTGTTGATAAACGAACAAAGATTTATTGTTTGTCGGAAAATATAAGCAGTAGTGAATCTCACGCTGTAACTTTAGCTTTGTAGGATAGTTTCCAAATTAAACCTGAAATCCTATATTTGCTTTACTTTCTGAGTTTTTCTTTCAAAACATTATCGTTTACTAAATTACACAAAGCCTTATCTTAAGTATTTTTCTATAATTTAAATATTACCAAATACTGACCACTGTTAGCTTCTTAAATTAAAGAATATTTTTCTATTTTTTTTTCAAAAACGACCTGTTAGTTCAACAGTGTTAAAAGCCGTGCCAAAAAATCGCAAAGTTTATGTTGCTCTGACGTTAAAAACATTCATTTAGTGAAATTCCCTCATCAACCGCTGGTTTACCCTTTTGACTTAACAAAACGTGAAGTTAACAGCTACTTCAAATACAGCACCACTAAATTTACTTTAATAACCCTCATTTTTTTTCAAATAAAATTTTGGTAAAAAACCTATTGAAAAAAAAAAAACATGAGATAGTTTAGAGAAGAATTTCTGAGATAGTGTAATCCTAAAAAAAACATCGAAACTTATAAAAAACCCAACTGTTTTAAACGATTATAATAACTTATAGAAGGGAATAAAAACAGCTTAGTGTACATTGGTGACTTTCAACAGTATTCAATAAATAGCGTACAAAATCCACAAAAAGTAAGTTTTTCTCGAAATTCTTCAAAGTATTTAATAATTAACTGCACAATTCACCCACTTATTTGTAAAAAAAAATTTATTCTTTGCTAAATGACAGTTCATATCTCTAACTAGTTTCTCCTTCAACGGCGTATCAGAAGTGTCAGTACAAGTGAGGACAAAACTTAATCTAAATGCCATTTACAGATTGATTGACGAATGCAATGATTTTTATTTGACTATGCAAATAATTACATTTGGATTACAGCATTGCGATGGTATATGGACCATCAGAGAACTTTCGGGATGACTTGACGTAAACGATGGTTATGATCCTATATAATGCAATATACTTTTGAGAAGATTTTAGAAATTAAACGTATTGGAAAGCAGAAAAATCAAACAAAGCAGGAAGACCTAAATTTTCTAGTTTAAAAAAGTTGTTTAAGAAGCTGTTGAAGGTTTAGTTAGGTGTGATTAATCAATGCTTCTCGTTTTTGGTCTAAACAGAAAAGAACTCTCAACATTTCATATTATACAGCGACCAAATGATGTCGAATATTGTCAGTTAAAAATATAAGGAAAAAAACCATGTTACTCGAACGAACAGTGATTAAATTGGAAATATGCCATTGTTTGGTGATAGCATCTACCGAAAAAAACAATGCTTTTAATAACTCCAAGAATAAACAGTACAGTTAAAAAAGGTAACTAGAATTTATTAAAAAAAACACAAGGTATGTTTTGGAAAACGAAGTAACATCAGCATTTGTCGTTTTGTGTTCATAAATAACCAATAACAAAATTTGGGCTTTGTAAGTTTCTTATTTACTTTTTTGTCTTGTAGTGTTTTTCCTCTAAAAGCCATCAGATAAAAATTTATTTTAAATTTCTTTATATCACCAGTTGATGTTAAACCTTAGCTCAGTATATTAAAGCAGTTTGTTAATGATTATATTTTTATACAGGTCAAGTGTAAATAACTTATTACTTTATAGACACAAAAAACCAGAGTTTTTAGTCAAAATAAACCAAAATAATAACAGTTGTGTAGCTAAGATTTTCTTGATAATCAGATAAAACAGTGTAACGAAGCAACTGTAAACAAAATACAACAGAAAATTTGCAAAAAAAAAAAACGAGTTTTCTTCTGATATATTAGAGACTCTTAGAAAAATACAGCCAAAACAACCGGATGCATCTGACAACTATAAAAAAAGCCGTCAACCACTTAATCGATCTTGCCAATTATTTCAGACACACTGATGCAACAAGACTGCCAATTACTTATCTGTTTTTCATCTTTAACTTCTTAAAAATTCTCCCTCTTCTTAGTGTATTAATAAATTAAAAAAAATTTTAATTTTTTTTACATAGCTGTAACTGAAAAACTGTCCAGCTGCTAAATTACTTCAAATTTTTAATTTTTTGAGATGCACCAATTTTAATTGCACTACTTTATGATATCATTAGTCATTAATTTAATTTGTATAATTAAATAGTTCTTTTCTGAGTTAGTATCATTGTTGACTGCGGTTTATATGTACGGAAATATGCTAAAGCAAAAACAATTAGAACAAGTAAAGCTAAGTGTTTTTTTTTAGTGATGTCTGCTAGAGCTGTAGCTAACTTGGCGATTGGTCTTAGTTTTTTAGCGCTTTTGGGATGTGTCGTTCTTTTGCCTTCACTGTACGAAAAGATCTCCGAGATTCAAGAAGACATTTCAACGGTAAACTTTTTTCTGTAATCAATCTATAAAAATGCTGTTTTTTAATAATTCATATAACTGACAATTCTAGCAATTTGAACGTGAATTATATGGGTTTATTTTTAAGGAAATCAGTCAATTCAATCAGCTTCAAGATAGTATTCATTTTGAAATGCGAAAAAGAACTCTTGGATTGACCTTCAGAAAACGTCGGCAAACTGATGAGCCAGGAAAATGCAGTAAGTCGTAACAATTTACTGAACAACGATATAGATGACATTTTAGTTTAGTTTGACTGTTACAAAAAATGCCCTTGTAAATTACCTTGATTTCAACATTTCTACGATTCTGAAACACATTTAGTCAAACTACAGCTTTTTTATTTTGACTTTTAGCGATTTTATTTCTAAGTTCTTACCTGTTTTTTTTAACTCAAAAGTTAAAAGTAAGTTGCCAAAACTGCAAAACACTTGTGTGTGAAGAAATAAAAGAGCAGAAATTGTTAAAATCAAACAAATTTTCTAACTGATCAGGTCAACTTTAACAACTTTAGATGGAGTGTTCTTAAACCATAAGAAGGCTTTAAAACCTGTAAATAGAAAATCAGTGTTTTTCTTAATAATTATGAAGAAATATTTATTTTTTTGAAAATCTCTCCAGCCTTTTAATTATTTAATACAGAGAGTAAAAAAGCATATAAATAAATCTGAGAAATTAAGACAATAAAAGCTTTCTTGTATATTTATAGTAATTTCAAAAAATAGCGACATAACCAAAATTGTTTCCAATATTTCATATGTTTAGAGCTAAATTTTTTTTCGTTTTTCACGCCTGTAGATTTAAGTGAATTCACCAAAATACAGCAAAAACTAGGCTGCAGAAGCTACTTAATGTAAAGTAATTGCAGCGGGTATGAGACCGTTTAAAAGTAAGTGGAAAAATACAAGTGTTCTGGAGATATTTACTGAAGAAGCACCTAAAAAGTGATTTAAAACCTAAGAAAACTGAAGAAATTTGCAGACAAAAAATACTCTTAACGGTGAGCAGGCTAGAATAAGATATATCTTAGACGTACCACCATAGTTTAATGATAAATAATAAAAAACTAAAAAACTTTAAGCTCTACAGGACTTCAAAAAACTTCAAAGCTAGATGACAACAACCGTCACGTTCCTGCTTTCAGCATGCAAGCAGTCTAATTTTTGTCCTTCCGGACCTCCTGGACTACCTGGTGTACCTGGACAAGATGGAACACCAGGAGCGCCAGGAACTCCAGGAGCACCTGGTCTTCCAGGAACATTCCCACAGGTTATGCTCAGTGAAGACAGAACCTGCCGTGTGTGCCCACCTGGACCAAAGGGATATCCAGGTAATTAAACTTGTTTAATTATAAATTCTTTCAAATCAGACTTTTCAGATTATACTTAAAACCGTTTGGTATTATTGAATGCAAATGTTGTTGGCAGTATCACTGTAGAAAAGAGTTATTGAATTGTTGCTTCATATTGTGTAAATAATAAAAGAGAGTTATTAATTAGGCCTCCTGTTAAAAAAAGTGAGAAAATTTTAGCATAGTAACTAATTGCAGGACCTCCTGGAAGACCTGGTTTACCAGGCCAGAACGGAGAGGTAGGACCTAGAGGACCTAAGGGAGAAATTGGCTATCCGGGACAGCCTGGAAAACCAGGATTCCCTGGTAAGTAACTTTAAAAGCTTGATAAAAAATAAACATAGTTGACTATAAATATAAGTTAACAATGTTTAAAAAGCATTCGAACTAGTTCTGTTCTTTATATTCTCTCTGAGTCAGACTGCAGTAAATTAAACTAGTATAATTTTAGGTGAGCTGGGTGAACCTGGCAAACGTGGTGAACCAGGAGTACCAGGCGCACCTGGAACTGCCGGTGGTATAGGTGAACCTGGAGCTCCAGGGCCTCAGGGGTCTCCAGGCCCAGCAGGGTTCCCCGGACAAAACGGGAATGACGGGAACCAAGGAGCGCCAGGATTCCAGGGAATTCAGGGTAAACCAGGCGAACAGGGTGATAAGGGTGCTCCTGGTTACCCAGGAGCCCCAGGCATACTTGGTAGAACTGGTCAGGATGTTAACTACTGTTCGTGCCCTCCACGACGAAGATTCTAACTGCTATTTAATACGACGTCTGTGCTTTTTATAGTTAAACTGGTGTAGAAACTTTTTATGTTGTCTGTGAAACACAGACAAGACAGTCAGCTTTTATATGCAAATTGTGTTTGGCGACTGTCAGCACTTTGTGTCGCGACTGTGACACATTATGAAAGAGATTTCTACCGGACATTTGCCTAGCGCTGCAGGATATGACAAGGAACACGCTTTAAGACTGAGTGAATGTTAATAAAAATAATTGCCACAAAAAACAAACCTAACAATATGTTATAAGCACAAAATGACTCTTATAAATAATAAGCAGCAGATTTAGTCGTTAGATTGTCCCCAAAGTTTGTTAGATCACTTGCAAAAAAACTACAAATAGTCTCACGTGCCTTGTTTAATTTATTTCATTTTTGTGCTTGTAAGAAACGAAAAAATTGGTTCAAATCTATGCTCAAATCAAATATGTCTAATCAGTACAGTTCTTTTGTGTTTTTAATTTAGTATGCTTACAAAGAAAGTAAAAAACCAATTATAAGTTGACATTAAAACATCCAACATAATGACTATAAGTTATTCACATCTCAAAAATTTTGTTTTATATGCTTTTACCTCACAAAAATCTGAAATTCTATAACTGGCTTACCTGTCGGAATTAATCTGCAATCAAAACAATTAAACTGCAAATTCTCTGACAAGTTTTTGCTTTTACTATTATAAAAAAATATCATTCTTCAACAAGTGCTGAAGAAACTTCTTGCTTTTTGAAATGACAGGTCGAGTAACTTCAGCTGCTAAAAAGACATTTGAAAAACTATACATTGTTTAGTGGTTGTTACAGGGTATCAGTTTTTGTAGTTAACTTGTAGTTAATAAACTTCAAAAGTTCTGATGGTAGAACTTCAAGTTAGAGTGAAAGTCGGTTTAGAAGGCAAACTTTTTTGTCATTCTGTAGAAAAAACGTTTAATTCTAAAAGAAAATATATTATAACTCTTATAAATGCACTAGTTCTATGTATCAACTCTGCATTTTCGGCTTCTTTATTAACGACAGTTTTTTAAACAGTTTAATATCATTAAATTACAGTGGCAGATACAAATTGTTCAGTGTTCTGAAGCATCTGATTATGATCAGCTTCTTATAGACGGTTATCGTATTTACCGCCAAACAACGTATTTTATTTTTGCAAAAGTTTCTAGTAACATTAGATTTTTTTCTCTGCCATTATTTTTTGTTTCCAGTGCAAATGACCGTTACCAAGTGGCTTTACTGATAATAGTTTATCGTATTCTTTAAGTTTTTTGCAATTTGAGAGAAATAAAATATTCTACAGACTAATAGTTACAGAAGGAACAAAAAACGAATAAACGAAAGGGACACAGAGAAATACAACATTAAAAAATGTGCGTATCAGCGGCAAAATTCTGAAAATGACAGGAATATTGTTGTTTTTTTTAGATTAGATTTTGCAAAAATATTTAATAGGAATATTATTTGTCTTTTTAACCTTTAATAAAAGCAAAAACTTTTAAATGTACTTATAAGCAATAAAATAAAAGCTACTGGTGAAAAGTTGATTGCCGTTAAAGGTTGTAAAGAATGAATCTTCCGGAAAACTGCTTGCTTCCCTATTACAGCTTGTCTTTATTTAATACCTGCTCACAGGTATTAGTTCATTTCTCTCCTAAACCCTCTACCGGCGTTTACCTCGTCACAGTGTTTTAATTCTACAATAAAAAGCCAAATAAGTTAATCCTGGTTGACGTCATTTAAAAAACGCTCTCTAATCGGAATCATACAAAGTGCTGCTGTCGGCACTTTCATCGCCTTCGACATCTTAAAAAGAAGTTATGTAACACCTCTATCAAAAGCGGAAAATGGCTTATTAATTATGAAAGTATTTCAGTTCTACATTCTGCATTATGAAATATTATACATTCAATAAACGACGACTGTATTGCTGACTGTATTTAATAAAAAGCGCCTTTTAATATCTTCTAAATTTCTTGATTTAATTATAATACCTAATGGCATTCTAGCTCAGTTAACTATTGTCATTTAGTACTTTTTCTTATCCATTACCTCCAAGATTTGTTTTACATACTCATCCATTTCATTCTTTTCACGTTTTACTTCTGTTTCTGCAAAAGAGTTCCATTGAAGGCATAATTCACTCCATTGGCTTTCATCGACTTTTTGGAACCAAGAACTGCTCTAAAACTGTTTTAAATGACAGCAGATCTAAAATTTAAATCAACTTACTAACAAAGTAAGCCAGCATTTTTTAAAATCTTAAAGGAAAAAGCTGTTAAATAACGCTGTGAAATAAGACTGGACGCAGACGATCACCTTTAAAGAGGAAAACATCTTCACGATTTCTTCAAAACTTGGTCTTTCTTGAGCTGCATCGCTGAGGCATCTACTTAACATATTTTTCAGATCAGGTGGTAAGTCATCAGGTAGAAGAGGTTTCATTTCACTGTAAAATGGCTGCGTCGTTTACTGGAGTAATTGAATAAATCATTATACTCGGTGCTTTTTATTTTTCCTTTCTTAACAAAATATAAAACATTAGTCATTTAAAAACAAACTTTTTATGTGTCTTTACAACAATTTGATACGAAGTAAGACCACTATGAGGTTTTATTCTGGTAAGGATTTCCCAAATTACCAATCCAGAACTCCAATTTTGTTCTGCAGTTTTTGATGTATTTAAATATGATCCTCAACCCCTTTGAAAATTCTACACTTTTTTAAGGTAACGTAGATAACTTATCGATAAATACTCAACGACAGAATTTTGGCATGCAAGATATATTTAAAAAACAAGTGTAAAATTATTATCTTTATATGTTTCTCTTCTTATTAATGAATTTGACAATACCCTGAACATTCTCTACTGGTGCGGCAGCAGATGCAGCCTCCTGAAAAAAAAAGATAAAATTTATAATTTTTTTTTAGCATTATAAAACATTTTTCTCAATTTCAGTTTAAACCACACTTACCGAAAAGAGAATAAAACAGCATTCTCTCGACTTTACTTGGTACTGACAGTAATAAAAGCATATATTATCAAATTCGAAAATTACAAGTATTTATGAAAAATTTAATTGCAAGAAAGTGGAAAACGGTAAAGACATGCAGCAAATTAGTAAGAAACGTAAAATCGTTATCCTTCGTGTGTTAAAAGCCAATCCTTTAAAACATCTTTCTAAGTTAAAAAATCTGACACTCAAAACGCTTAGTATAGAATAATTTTTACACAAAGCAACAATTTTTTGATCTCTATTGATTTCAAAAGTTTCTAAAATAAGTATCAAAAGTTTTGTCGTCCTATTTTCTTTTCTTTCAAGCATTATGCCGCTTTGAACTGCCGACCAAATGATCAAAGAACAGTGTGCTCTACTAGCCAAATAAAAAAGGATGGATTAATATTTTCAGCAAAACGCTTAATAAAAATCAACTCAAGCAACAAAATACCGAGTTTTGTATTTAAGCTATAAAATTATGTTTTTGTTCAGTTCCACCACTGACTATCTGGTCAAATTTTGAGTTCTGTATTAGCGATGTGCTGTAGCCGTTGAAACAGGCATTGGTTGGCAGGGAAAAGGGTGAGAAGCACTGTTGCAGTAGCAAAGATACCGATATTCAACTACTAACCATATGATTGTTTGTGCTTAAGTTCTACACTTTTCAACCGTTGCAAATTTTTCTTTTGGGCTAAACAGGGAATCCGCCTGATATAAGAAATTTGAGCCTGCAAAAGACATGCTGGAACTGCTTTTGTTTGAAATAAATTATTAACTCGCCGCACTTAAAACAGAACAACCATCGTGCAAAAAAATAGTCCAAATACGGTCTTAAACCTGTCATTTTCTTATCTAATTTTTATACAGCAAAATATCTAAGCTCAGATTCTGACTTTTAGAGGAATGTTTTTCCATGTTACAAAGCAACTACAAGCATTTTTGCAAGTGTCAAACTTGAAACAATACGATTTGATCAGATAAAACAGTAAATGTGGTATACTAGCAGGGATATAAATCACTGAAAAAAAAAA
>UXUI01007697.1:0-16220 GCA_900576705.1 Enterobius vermicularis
AGGAATAGATGATCCATAGATGCTAACTTTATTAATTTTTTGTATTGTAAATATCCTTTGCTGAACGCAGCTCTGACTTTTTAAAACCGAAATGATATCGTAAGTGTAGACATTTTTTTGGCTGCCCTGTATGAGACATGCTTTTGAAAATCTCTTTAGTCAACTAGAAAAATGTTTTTCTGCAGAACAAGCTAGAGCCTTTAAAATCATTTTTTTTTTTTGATTTTTGAACTTAAGCAGTCGGATAAGAGGAAAGCTACAGCCAACAATTTTTCAAAATGCATTGAAAAATTTCGGAGAAGTGAAAAAATATTATTTCGTGAAGCAAGCGCGTTCTTTATCTTTTTCTTTCAATCAATTTAACCTTAGTCCTATTAATCTGTTAAATGAGCTAATGAGGAACAAGTCGAAGAATAGAGTTGAAGGCTTCAGAATGTATAGCACAATTGGCTGAAGCAGATTCTTCAGTAGTTCCCCGTGATTGAAGTGCCAGGTGAATAGAAAATAAAAGTTACGGAAAATTCTGAACCCAGTTACAAGATCTTCTGAGAAGCCGTTCGTTCCTAAAGCAGTGTACTTCGTTACTTGACAAATCATAAACAATTCTGTGCTGTTTAAAAATAGCAACGGTAGTTTGAACCATTCGTACTTCCTCCCTTTCCGGCAAATTAAAGTAAACGCTGCAACTACAAACATTCCAGCGTGTGACATTTAGTAAAAGAACATTATAAAGTGCTTATAGTTCTGCATCTGATAATCAAACAACAATATGTTTCAAAAACATTATGAACAGTCTGTTTCAGCTTTAATATGACCACGGATATCCAAATTGCTCAAGCGGACTACACACTGGGCCTTTTGAGAGAGGCTGCAGTGCCGAACGTAACAATGGTTCTCTCAGCGTTTTCCATCACCTCAGCTTTAGCTGTCGTGTATCTGGGAGCAGGCGGTAATACGAAGGAAGAGATTCGCAAAGTGCTCGCCAAAGGTGATTTTTTTTGGTAAAGCTTCCCAGTCAACTCAAGTCTTTGCCAAAAAGTCAACGATTGAAACGCAAAATATTTCTGATCATTTCGATAAAACTATCGTTAACTCATCCCCAAGTACTTTAGTCTACAAGCGTAATAGCCGTGTTCTATAACATTTAAGTTTGCTGCTAACAAACCTCTGTACATACCAGAAAATGAATATTTTCGACTTGCTAATGCAGTTTAGGCTCTAGCGACGACGATTTTCACCGTTATGTTTCACAAAATATCAAAGGGATTGCAAAAGGGAGTGATGAATACACGTTAACCACTGCGAATCGTTTGTTTTACAATCAGAATTTGAAGCTGAGAGAAGATTATGTTAATGCTGTTCAAACGATGTATTCTGGGCAACTTGAATCTATTGACTTCTCAGAATCGACACGGGCAACAGCGGTAAAATTTTCCACTTTATATAACTGTTTTGGTTCAAACAGATATGTTTTCCCAAGAAATATTTTTTGGAAGAAAATTTTGAGTGAGAAACTGCTATACGGCTATTTAAGATGCTACCATTTTCTGATAATACTTTTTTCATTCGTTTTTTTTTTTTCTTTGCTGTTTCTTATTTTCGCGTCCAGCTATAATTGCATTACGTTCTAGAAGATCAATAATTGGGTAGAAAAACAAACAAAATCAAAGATAAAGAATTTGGTGAAACCCGGTATCATTAACAGTGCATTACGTTTGATGGTTATTAACGCAGTTTACTTCAAAGGAGACTGGGCATCAAAATTTCAAAAAGCACTTACAGTGAAAAAGCCATTTTACAACGCCGAGCAGCAGAAACAAGAGGTTGCTACTCATTAAGAGATTTCTTGAAATAAATCTTGGTTACACCAGCCTGGCTAGCAAGAAAAGTGATTACTTTTTTCTAATTATAGGTAGATATGATGCAAAAGTTAGATCATTTTGATTACTATGAAGACAGTGATGTTCAAGTACTTGGGATTCCCTACAAAGGCAATGAAGTGACAATGTTCATTTTGTTGCCTGTTGAAAAGTTTGGCCTCGCAAAACTCTTTGAAAAAATTAACGGAAAAATGTTGATGGATTACACGATGGAAGCTGTAGAGACCAAAGTTCAAGTAATGAATTAAAATTTTATCAAATGCGTTAAACGTTGCTGTCATTTGTATTTATCGTACAGCACTACTGATTTTGAAAATTTCTCAACAACATCTTTGCATCTCTTTTTTAAGGATTCTATAAAAAATTTTCTGAAGTAAACTGTTTGCCTATCATTGAGACTTGTTCTTTTTAGGTGCAAATACCCAAATTTCGTATCGAGAAGGAGTATGAGCTGAATCAGGTTTTGTCAAAAATGGGTATGCCAGAAGCGTTTTCATCGAACGCGAACTTCAGTAAGATGAGCAGTGAGCCTCTATTTATATCCTACGTAATTCACAAAGCATTCATTGAGGTCAGTTTTAGCTATGTTAACTCATATTCATAAAAAAAATCTTGTTTTTTTTTTTTAAAACCGAAAAATTTGCGTTTTTTTCGTATAATCAAAAAATTTTCGGACGGAATTGAGTTTATCTTATAGCCTTGCACTTTTCCGTTTTTTTAACATGACATTTCCTTCAAGTCTTTATAAGGTGGTTTTTTTGCAGTCTGAAACTTATTTGGTTTTGTTTTTCTAATGTAAGTTTTCTATTAACATATTTCGTAGAATTTAAATTTGTTTTCGACAAAAGCAGAAGACGATTTTTTCTGGTTTGTCTATTACTGATCAGAAATGTAGAGAAGGTGTGCGGCTTAGAGAATTTTTAATGAGTAACTTTGAAATTGTAATTTGGATTTTTAAAGCGTGTAGCAAAAGTTCTTTTTCTGCAATTTTTAGAATCTTTTCTCACTTTTTCAATCGGTTTTTGATTTTTATTATCACATTACTTTACAAAAGTGCTTGTTTTTTGTAACTGGTTTCATATTTGAAATAAGAAACTCAGTTAAACTCTTTATTCACATATCTACCTCTTTTTATATTCGGTCTATTTATCTGCTATCTTTGTTTATCATCCTAATGATATGATAATAAGGTTTATTTTACATGACTGTGATCACTGTACTTTCAGAAACCTCCTACATAGATACGAGGTTCTTTTTTAATTTATTTAGCTAAATTAAAACTTTCAACTTTAGGTTAATGAAGAGGGTACAGAAGCCGCAGCTGCAACAGCAATCGGAATGACAAGGTCGAGTTTTATTAGACCAGTTCAAAGTCCACCAAAGTTTATTGCTGATCATCCATTTGCGTTCATAATTGCGAAAAATGGGAACATTTTGTTTGCTGGGAAGTATCAGTAATATATCAAATAAAAAAAATACAAATTTGTCATCTTAGACGTTCAACAAATGTAATATATAATTATACTACAATATTATTTTTGCTGATTTTTGAAAAACATTCAGTATAAGCTCAAGATATTTGCATTTTTAGGCAGTAGCACTTGATAGTGAGTCAAAGTTGTGCAGCTTCAGTTATTTGAGATACCGACCAACTTGAAACTCATAATTTCACTAATACTAAAAAGAGATTTACAGCAATCTGTATAAAGGAGGTAAAACGGTGTTAATCTTCAACGGCATTGTTAATGTGAGAAATTTGGTAGAGCTATTTATAAATGTCGCTTACAGACAACGTTTCCAGGCATAAAATTGTTGGGAGTTTTTGATCCTGAAGACGGAGAAAAAGAAGGCCCAGAATTTATGAGAAATTGTGTTTTCTTCAGAACAATAATTTACTAGTAGAAACTGTTACACAGTGTTTAAAAGCTTACCAAATATCTGAGAAGCGAGAAAGGCTATCGTAAAAGCGATAAAGCCGAGACACGAGGCAAGAAATAGAGTTGAAATGGTATTTAAGCAAAGACTTTGCTTGCTCTGTTTCACAATGGTATTTAAGTTTCATACAAACCGTGTGCTCGAATTTTGTTTGAGACTTAAATTTTTTTGAGCGTTTTCAAAAAAGCAGAAAAATCAGATGACATTTCTTCAATAAACCTTTATAAGAATCTCAAGGTTTTTACTGTGTACACTTCTTGAGAACCGATAGACTTGAATTTACAGATGAATTTTGATGTTGTAAGTAAGTCATGTAATGAATATACTATAAAGAATTAACTGTTTGTATACTTATTTTATTTTATCAGTTTATTGATGAACTGCAAAAGACAGCATTGCGCGAAAAACTGACAATACAACTTAACTTCTGTTGAGAAATTAGAGAGTAATAACTATTTCAATATTTTATCTTTTTATTTCTTGATAAATTTCAATTTGTACTTTTTCTTGATAACTTTTAAATATAATTATTAAAAAGCGTTTAAATAATTAACTTTGAATTTTTGCACACGACAGGTTTTTCTAACACTGTTGGGAAAACTTGCTTAATCTTAAATCAAAAAACTATTGGTATTGCAGTTAAAAAGTTTGCATTTAGCAATTATTTTTCAGTTAATTTCCAGTTCGCTTTATTTCTTTCTTTTTTATTGGAATATAACAAGTTTTAAAAGAAAAAATTTAAAACAGTTTAGCAATAAGTTGCATGAAATTTAATTTTGAGAAATTGTAATTAGGCAGTTGCTGTTTTTTGCTGCATACCTCAGACTGATCGCTTTTGTTTTATTTTAACCAAAATTTAAATTTTTTTTATATGTGCACGTGTTTGCTATAGAAATAGCTATCCAGTTTACATAAGAAATTAGCGATTACTAAGATAAAATGCTACTACTGTTAGTTTTTAAAAATGTATATAGAACAGTGAAAAAACAGACAAGATTAAAATTAACGTTTCTAAAACAATACAAACTTTTTTATCGTTTACTTTGAAATCACAAGTGCTTTTTTTTCAAAAACACTTATTAAATCTCTTCTTTCTTTTTAGTTTTTTAGAAAAGAAAAAAATTTTAGCTTTATACAGTAAATTAATATAGAAGTGTCGTTTATTAAAAAATTATTGTTTTTTTTTTTTTTTTCAAAAAATAATTGTAGTATAGAATCGAAGCGAATTCCGTAAAAAGATTTTTTGGCTAAGTTACGATTGTAATATCTGACTGTGACATTAGCTTAGAAGAGGTTTTATCGAAAAAATATGCTATATTTTGCAACAGCAATTTTCTTCATTTTGCCGTCATTGTCATTTCTTTCTCTTTTCTTCGTTCCCCTCTTTCTTCTCTGACTATAAAGTTGCATATTTTCAATTAAAAGTAAAATTTCTGAAAAAAATTTGATAACTCTTTCCTTATGTAATGTTGCATTGATCGTAACAGGAAAGTTATTATCTTTTGTTCTAAAGTAGAAAAACGTCTTTATTCGCTTTTATTTCGCTTCTGATTCGCTTTTCACCTACCCTGCAATTTTTAAAAAAAATTTGACAGCACTTAAATAAAGTAACTATTCAGCAAAGAATAGTTTGAGCAAAAACCTGAAAGTTTTTAAATATTTCAGCATTTCAACGCCATCTTCACTTCGCACTGTCTAAAACTTCATCAAATGTTTATAGTAATAAAGGAGGTATGAATATCATTTTTGGCTAGTAAATGATGTGGCACAACAAAATGACTTATGCCACTTTCTGATAAAGAACTAAACTTATGAACATACATATCGTCTGACTTTCTTGACAAGAACAAAAACTGTTTGTAAAAATTGAAGAAAATTTTTCAATTCAAAAATGATTATTTTGTGGCTTTCAATATGAAAAAAATTGAATTTTTTATAAACTTTTTTTTCAAATTAACCACTAAATTTGTAGAACATAAATGAACTTATAAGCATTAAGAACAGTGTAAAATATTACAAATAGAAATTGACGACAAGAGACTAAAAAGTAATGTGAATTTGATATTCTAGTGTCACACTAACGCAAAGTATTCTTTTTTTTTCTCTATTGTAATCGTAAAATAATGTGAAATTTTTTCTATTTTTAGTTTTTTTTTTTTTTGTTAGAAAAAAGTAAAGAAAAATAAACAAGAAAAAAAAAAGAAGAAAAAAACATGGAAAAAGAATAAAAGAGCAAAACTGCAAAACCTTACGTTAAAAAAAACAAACCTGCCAACTTGCATGCATTGAGTGAGAATGGCAATTTGATCTATCAGTGTTTTCTGTTAAAAAAAAAATGAGATCAGCGAATAGAAACAATTTATTTCGGAACTCATTATTCCAAATTGCTAAACATTACTAATTTGCCGCTTCAAGAAAAAAAAAAAAACAGGAAGTGAAGGGTGCAGTTTTGATGCGGTATCACAACTGTTTTAATTAGTGTAGGCCTTAACAGCAGCATTTCCAGGCAATGCGCAAATTTTCTATTTCTTTGCTGTTCAGCTTTTTCAAAACAAAACTCTCTGTTCTCAAATAATTTGACGAGACAACTTCAAAAAAATTTTTCCACATTGTATTTCACTTTTTTTAACAGCTGACAACAGCATAAATTGTAATAATTAAAAAAAAAAAAGTATCTGTTTTGCTTGTACCGTTTATGATCGTTATTCCATGTTACTATCCTTAAAAATGTTACTGTTAATTTTTTTTTCAACTTTTTTATACAACGATTTTATATTCATACAATACCGCTTCATAATACTTCAGATGATTGTTTATTTATTCATGCTGTAATTGTACAAACTGTATGATCGTAAAACTGTATAATTCAGAGTGATGTCTTGATACATTAAGCTGAATCTGAAATGTTTGACTTTTAGCTGGAAAATGGCTGCCGGGATGGCAGTGGACCAAATATTTATTCATGCTGTAATTGTACAAACTGTATAATCGTAAAACTGTATAATTCAGAGTGATGTCTTGATACATTAAGCTGAATCTGAAATGTTTGACTTTTAGCTGGAAAATGGCTGCCGGGATGGCAGTGGACCAAATGGACTACACTTTGGGTTTGCTGAGAGATGCCGCAGCACCAAATGTATCAATGATACTGTCATCATTTTCAATTACTACAGCCCTGGCCCTTGTGTATCTCGGAGCAGACGGAAACACAAAAATAGAGATGCATGATTTACTTGCAAAAAGTTAGCTAAGTTTTACTAATTTGTTATAGCTTTTAAACAAATATGTTAGATAGAAACATAAAAAATAGTGATCTGTTAATTTTTTCTGCTTTGGCACCAGAACCAGCACTCTTAAAAGATTTTCTTGTAGACTCTGTAAAACACCGGGAAAACAACCAGATTTTCAAAAATTTTTGTTGAAGATACAATAGTTTAGGCTCTAGTGACGATGAATTCCACAATTACATTTCTCAAAATGTCGAAGAAATTGGCAAAGAAAGTGACAGATACACACTGACTATTGCAAATCGCTTGTTTTACAAAAAAGAGTTTACAATGAAGGAAGACTATGTCAACGCTGTTCAAACGAAATATTTTGGGCAGTTGGAATCTTTTGATTCTTCACAACCGACAGCTACAGCAGCTGTATAATCTTTCGCTTAAAATTGTAGTTTTGTGAGAATATAACTGTTTTTACAAACAAGAATTTTTCAAAATCGATGTTTGATTAAAAATTAAAAACTCTGCTTCTAAAAAGAGACTGAAATGGTGCTGAGCTTTCATTTTATTTCTGACATTGTCTGATATCAGTGGATTTGAAAGTAGAAAATTTACATTGCAGAGAATCAACAGTTGGGTGGAAAAAGAAACAAATTCAAAGATTAAAAACATAGCACAACCTGACATTATCGGACCTGATTCGCGTTTATTGGTGCTTAACGCAGTGTATTTCAAAGCAAATTGGGAATCGCCTTTTCAGAAAGAGTCCACTGAAAAGAAGCCATTTTATGTTGCAGAAGGAGAGCACCGAGAGGTTTCTATTAGAAAACTGAAGCTATTACTGCACAACCAATAAATTAGTTTTGTCTTTTCATTTTGTTACTTACAGGTTGATATGATGCAAGCAGTGAGCGATTTTTACTATTACAAAGACGAAGATGTTCAAGTTCTTGGAATCCCCTATGTAGGCGGTAAAATAAAAATGCTCATTTTGTTACCTGCTGAAAAATTTGGACTTCATAAATTGCTGACAAATACTGATGGTAAAAAGTTGTTTAAATACGTGAATGAAGTCAGTTGGACGAGGGTGCAGGTACTTTGACAAAATTCAAAATTTAGAATCTTTAGAACAAAATAGCACTTTTGCAACATTTTGATACTTTTCTTTTATCTAGATGTGTGCACAAAGCTTTTGCTTTTTTTATAAGTTACTGAAAAGCAACGATATATTCAAACGCATTTAAGAGCTAAAGTTAAACGTGAATTTGCTGCTTAAGCATTAAATGTATAGCTGCTTTCACACTTTTTTTGTGGATTACAACTGTCTTCTTTCTCGCGGTATCTTGATGCTATTAAAAGCTTTGTTGCTAAGAAGTTTTTTTTTCAGGTAGAGATTCCAAAATTCCGTTTGGAAAAAGAGTATGAACTAAATAATGTTTTAACTAAAATGGGTATGGTCGAAGCGTTTTCCTCAAATGCAAATTTTAGCAAAATGACTACTGAAGGCATTTTTATATCAAAAATGATTCATAAAACTTTTATTCAGGTTATTTTATATTTTTGTAACTTAATTTTTTGACTTCTCTTAGTTCTTATTTTACTCATAGCGTTTCTTTTTGTTTCGAAATTGTTTCCTAATCAATATAGATTTTTTATTGAAGTGTTTTATTATGAAAAGTTTATTATAGTTATTACTAATAATTCAACTTAGTTTTGTATAAAAAGAAAGTTTTATTGGTCTATTAATTGTTAACAGCAAATTTTTATATTTGATAAATTTAGGTCGACGAAGAAGGAACAGAAGCAGCAGCAGCAACGATCAATGTAGTCGCAGGAAGTGCTCCGATAAGAACAGAACCACCAAAGTTCATTGCTGATCATCCATTTGCATTCTTTATTGCAAAAAATAGTACAATTTTGTTTGCTGGCAAACATTACTAAAAAAAAGGAAAATTATTTCTTTTAATATATCTGGATAAACGTTCAGACTAATAGTCATCAAAAAACACATACTACTAACTATTATAAATAATTTTGCATAAAGTTCTTTTTGTGCAGCATTTTTCTGATTAAAGACTACTTTTATTCTGCGTGACCTTTAAAATAAGAGAATTTACTAGGTAAATAGTCATCTTTGACTTATCTATCTTTCTTTGCTAATTATGTCTACAAAAAAGTTTGTATACACTAATAATCTTTTACTCAACTAAAATGAACAACATTAATCTTTTTTTTTCTACAAAAAATAAGGATAAAAGATAAGTAGTTTTTTGTGCTCTTAAAAGACTGCATAATATACATTTTTTAGTGTACCAAAAATCAATTTTTTCTAACACCTAACTAACTTGACAAATCTAAAAAATAATTTTTCACATAAACATGTTTTTATAAATCAAATCTGATTTGTTTAGCTGTTTGCTCATACAACCAACATTAAGTGATCGTTATTTAACAAAAGGCACAAGAAGTTTTTTGTGTTTTTATAAATAAATAACTTGTCATATCAGTTAACCACTTGATGAAATTGCACTTCCAGGTGCGCTCTTTTTCAGAATTGCCTTGTTATTTATACTGTTTAATAGAGTTTCACATTTTCGACTCTTCTGCAGATATCTAAATAAAAACTCTATTCTTCTCGACCAATATAGCTGTACAAAAAATTTTGGCTGAACTGCTGATAAATTAAAAAAAAATGCTTGATTGAAAAACTCTAAAAGAGTTTAAACGCAAGAGTGCTTTTGATCGGAAAACAGGTTCCAAATTCTCAGTTCGTTTTTTGAAAGTTCTGGTTTCAGCAGATTTAGTTTAAAACTTTTGCACATGTCTGATCATGTCCAAAAGTTTTCTAAAATTTTCAATGGCTCTACATCAATTAACTTTCTAAATAACTAATTTTACTTTTAGAACATGTTCTAGACTTTTTTTTCTATAAAACTCATAATGCAGAACAGTTCACAGAAATGTAATCTTTTCTTATTGTAAATGTTGCACAGTTTTGAGGGTATAATAAACTCTCACATTGCCTTTTCTCTTATAGGTATTTGTTACTAATAACTTTAGCTCTCTCCACATTACTTTTAAGTTCTCTTGATTAACCCTTTCAAAGCAACTTTTGTTAGACCTTTTCACTTCTACTTTGTCTAGCTCTTTGAAATTTCGCTACAAAAAACTAAAATTTTTCTATTCTAGCTTCATCAACTTTTTCTTTTTTTCCTACTATAGATACAGTTTTCCTTTATTTCTACGGAACGCTGCCACGTGTTTGTTTTCTTAATGAAAGTTAGTCTTTTTTCTTTTTGCTGTTAGTGTTTTATGTTTTCAAACTGCAACAACATTTATCTTATCAGATGATTTGAATTCTTATTGTTGATGTCAACTGACGTTGGTGACTCATCTTAGGGTACATTACATTGCTGTTTTTGTGCACTGTTTCAAGTTATAAATTTTGTAGTATGACTTCACCTAAATTTCTTGTTTCTTTCGTTATAGGCCGATCAGTGTCTTTACCAAATTCGCAGAACACTGTTAATTTCTTTTTTTTTTTTTGGAACAATTACTTTTTGTCGGTTCTGATCACCTTATATTGCAAACTATAAAGTTTTATGTATACGGCTAAAAAGTTCTAATTAAATGAATACTCGCAGGCACGCCGCAACTGCTCAAAAAGTGTAAAATCTATGAGTAGAGAGGTTGCACAAAAGTCGACCTGAACGTCACAGGTTCCTAAGCTTAGGGTTGCAAACGCGTTGCGTCATCGACACTCAGCAGCTACAAAAAAACATTAGAATTTGAATTATACTCTGGCACTAGTCGTTCAGAAAGTTAGTGAAAAGTCAATGGGAACCGTGAAAAATGAGTCAGAAGGAATTAAGAACCCCAAATACAAAAAGTAAGGGTAGGGTAACAGTTAAAAAAAAGCATTTTTGAGGGTGGAAACGGTGAACTGAGTTACACCAAACCTATACCAGTTTTCCCTCCCACCATTAACTTGTAATGAAAAAGCTGCCAAAAAGTTAATAGGCTTAGACGATTTTCAGCTTTAGAATTCTTTGGAACATTTTTACATCACCAAGTAAGCAAAACAGAATTTGCTCTAGAAGGACTATTCAAAGGAAACCTGTACACATTCAATCTACCAGCAAAGATCTAGCTAGGTCTCAAATCTTCACCACTTTTAGAACTGCAGTGTTGAGTTACTTCCAAATTTAGCAAAAATGACAGAAAAGTGGTTTGCGTATTATTCCACTGCTCTTCTTTTTTATTCCGGCGACTCCTGTGATTCAGAAATCAGAAAATCAGAAAATTAAATAAATGAATCTTTTATGCTCTGCAGGAGGGTGTGACCACGTAAGAAGGTTGTAACCACTCTACAAAAAGGCAGTCATTGTCATGTCTTGATGATTTGAGAGGAGTAAGCACGTAAACTCTTGCGAGTCAAATGTATTTTAGTTCTGCGACGGTTACGCGTTACTTGATATTTCTGCACAGTGCAATCATCTCTTGTCAATTCGGCAAATGCACCAAGTTTTTTATTTAATTTTGCATCGCTGTTCAGCAATCATTTTCAAACAGTGGTCGGTACGACTTTCAGACGACTGCTAAACCTGATGTTAATCATCTATCCAATGTAGTAATCTTTGAAATCATAGTTATTTACCCAAATTTATTATATCCGTTGTAAACCATTTTTGATGGACTTTTACATTAAGACGATGCCATAAATTAGTGCAGACGAAGCGATAACCTTTCTAAGTTGAAAAACAATCCACTCATCTTATTTACTCACAAATTAAAACTTTTTAACCGTTAGTTAGACACGTTATTTCACGCTTTTGAAGAGATATCAAAAAGTGAGTAACGGTAGTTAGCTAACGCTGACAATTTTCCCAAGAATTACGGCAGAATTACAATAGTCAACTTAAATATTTAGAAGGTTACGAAAACGTTGGTTTCATGCTGATAAATATGTATTATTTTATTAAGAAGATTTTATTCTATATCACTTGAAAAAAGCCAATTGGTCAAATGCTACTAGAAGAGATATATGATACTTAAAACATTTCCAAATGCTCAGTTTAGCAGATAAACGCTGCCGTTGCTACAGACGGACTGTCAGTACACGGTTCTTAACATTTGATTTAATATAGCTCTAACTGTACAGTCTACAAGTAGAAATGGCGTCTTATTGGTTATTGTCGAGTATTTTTTTCATTATTTCACTTTCCTCTACCGAAAGCTCCAGTTTCTTCCGACGCCGATTCCCGGTGCCTAGAAGATTTGTATTGTTTACCCTATTTTTCAATCTTTTTTTTCAACGTCAGCAATGGCATTTGGAAAAGCGGATAAAAGGTTGATTAGTGACTGTGGTTAGCAATAAACATATTATTGAGTGATATCAAAGTGAACAGGGTCACTTCGAAAGCTTAGAGTGATGTATAAACGGATTGAGGCTTAAGATGATCCAGAAAATCCTAGTGAATTGCGGAATTGCTTTGATGAGGTTTTGGCAAAATTTCTAAATATATCTAATTTTCAGCAGACATTTTCTCAGCAAAAACAAATTGTAAAATAATTTTTGTTCGTTTGTAGCTTAATAAAGTTTAAATTTGGCGTAGAATTGGGCAGGAAGGTCGGATAGAGCCAGAAGCCAAAAAATTTGTGGAACAGTGATACAGGTCGACAAATCTCAAGATTTTTCTTCTGAATACTCCATCGAGATTAATTTTCATTGCATTAACAGCAACATGTAGTGCCCGTTCGTTACTGCGATCTTAATATGAGTATTTTGCTTTTAAACTATTTGAAAGTTAATTTTAAGGGGAAAGAAACTCTACGAAAGACAACGGATCTAGCCCGGCAAACTTAAAGGCGACGAATATATTCAAAGCTTTATAGACAAAAGAAAACGAATAAAAAACGATGTTTAAACAAAACCTTTCCACTAAAAAATTCATCTTTATTTACCTTTCTCCTAACACTGATAACTAATAGAGAGAAGTGCCAGTTTCGTGACGCTGGTGCTGTAAACTATAAACTGCAGTTTTTTATTGCACTTATCTGTTCTGTTCATCTTGTAAAGTTAACATACCTGAACCAGTTTGTCTTGCATTTGACCTATTGATTTTCTTTCTTTTCTGTTGGTTTTCCCAGAATTACCGCTTATTTTTGAAATATCAGTTTTTTTTTCATTTTTAGGCATCTTTTTTATTTTGACTGGTTATCGTAATATAGTCGTTTTGCTTTTTAATCGCTTTGCACGGCTTAATAACGGGTATTTTTGCTCGTGTAGTTTTTCACCTTACTAGCTTCTACTTTTTTGACTTCTCTAATGCGACTTTATGAAGAACTAAAAAAGATGTTTTGTCTGATAATCTTCTTATTTCAAGGCAGTCTTGAGCCCGAATATGGCTTATTTTATTAAAGTCAATTCGGCTTTTATCTGCCGGTAGCTTAAATCCGTTTCTTGTGTGCGTATGTTGAGTTTATGATTCTGCTTTACTTTTTACTGGTCTAGGTTTGTCTTTTCACCCCTTTCAAACTTTTTAGAGTTTACTGCTTAACTTCGGTTTTAATTTCCTCATGACTTCGTAGGATTGTGACTTCTGAACTACGCATCCATTCCGCTTTCCACTCCCAACGCTAGCAGTCTGCAAGCTTCGAAACCATCTCCACGTGGGTTTTCCGATGAACATTTAATTTTTTCGTCACTAATTTGTGGTCAGCGCAAAAGTGCCTTCAAAAACACACCATTTCAGTTGTGTACGTGAAAGTTATTGATCTGGTGTTCTAAACAACCAAAGAATTTACATCTTGTGGAATGGGACACATTGGGATCTTCATCGCTTCTATTTACGACTGTAAACCACTTTTTTAATTGCCATCTAATGGTTTTTTATAGTTTTATTGCACACTTTGGAGGGTTAGTTGTGAGGTTAGCTGTGGTGTGGGTTTGTAGCAGGAGAGCAAAAGATGCGCTTCAAAGTTAGCTGTACCAAAAACAGCACGGCCACAAGAGGAGAATGTCATTCATAATACCTCAGTTTCTTGGAATTACGGTCTTGAGCAACTTTATTTGGGTTAAAATTACTGTTTAAAACCTGTTTCTTCTAGTGACATGGAGGCTGATAGCCTAGTCTGAAAAACTGGGGGAAAAGCAAGTTTAAGAACTGCTTGTACAAAAAAAAAAGACAGTGGGTCGGAAAGGGTTTGTTTTTTAGTGTGTGTACATTAATTGTAAGTAAGCGGCTATTCGGTGAAAAAGAAGTAATAAATTAACTTCTCGCTGTGCAGGGTAAGCTCATCAATTCTAATGACGACTCAAAAGCTTGAAGCAGTGGAAGTCAAGGGAAAGGATAACAGAGAATTGCACTAAAGTTACTTCGCGTTTAGGTTGTTGGGCTTTAGTTAAATCACCTAGATACCACTGTTTATTTGCAGTTACATAATTCATCGTAGATGCTTGAAAACTTCAGTAACACAGTGGACATTTGCTCGCTGAAAGAAGACAACTATGTCTAACTTTCAGTTCAACGTAACGATATTTTTGCGGTGTTGAAGAAGCTTCGTTTAGAGAATACGGAGGAGGAAAGGACGGATCTTGAAGTTTTTGTTCTAAAGGCAACGGAATGTGAAGGTAATGCCGCACTGTGGAAAGAACAGAAAATTTACTTCAAACAGGCTTCACCTGGATTTTTCTACCACTACTGACAGCTTATTTTGAGCGTGTAAATCTCAGCAAAAAATTTAACTTTTCGAGGCTCTAACAAACACTGGTTGTAACAATCTAGTCTAAAAATGGCTTTTCCTTCCTCATTATTACCGTATTAACTTTTTTTGTTACTTTCATTTTTTACTCGTTTGTCCTAATACTTAAACCGTTAAAAGGCAGCTTAAATTATAAGCTGGCTTAAATGCTTTGGGAACGGCTGCTGCAATTAAAAGAACAATTTTGGCTGTATACACCGTCATAAACTTTTGAAAATGTTATAGAACAGTCATCTCTGCTCAAATACTGCAGAAGCAAATATGTCCTTTATCTAGTTGGAACATTCGTACAATTTTAGGGCATCACTGTGAGAAATTTTCCATAATTGGAAGCAAATAAAACTGAAGAATAAATCTTATGCTTTTCTAGGTTTTTTACTTAGAATAACTAAGTATATTGGAAAACCTGATCCACTGATCATGTTAAATTTAAGAAAAAAGACGTTTGAAATATTGTTCCCCTTCTTTGTGTTTTTGACTATTTTAAAGGAAAACTGCTTGAAATATTTTACTTATAGTCCAAAACTTGTCAGCGGTATGGAAGTTGCTCAAGCCGACTATACATTAGGCCTCTTGAGAGAAGCCGCAGGATTTAGCGAGACAATGGTTCTGTCACCATTTTCGATCACTTCTGCATTTGCTGTTGCGTGCCTTGGAGCTGACGGAAATACCAAAAAGGAGATTCATGACTTATTTGCAAAAGGTACTGTTTTTGATAATAGTCTGTTTTCCTTCTCATTGAAATACTCTTAGGAACATTAGTTTCTTGACTGTTCGTAAATTTGTTTATCTGGTGTTTTTATTATGCTTTCATTATTCTTTTCTTAAGCAGAATTCTACGCATTTTTGAGCGCCGTCAAATAGCTGTAGGGCTGTAACAAATCTTTAAAGGGTGTAGTGAAGACGAGTTTCACAGTTATGTTTCACAGAACGTTAAGGATATTGCTAACGGATCAGAAACCTACACATTGTCCACTGCAAATCGTCTGTTCCATGACAGAGCTTTCAAAATAGAAGAAGATTACTTGAAGACTGTTGGTACCAAATATTTCGGACAGTTGGAACCAGCTGACTTCTCTAATTCGGAAAAAACAGCAGCAGTAAGATTTCATCCGGAACCACGCATGAAAGATTGGATCTAATTACGAGATACTTATAGGCTAATTATTGCTATTTTGATGAACCTTACTTCTGTCGGCATTCTACCGGATCAATTTTGAAACTATACAGTGTCGTTGAGATTATAAAAACTTTATTTTGTAGAGAATCAACAAGTGGGTAGAGGAACAAACACATTCAAAAATAAAGAATTTGGTGCCAAGAGACGCTATTAACTCGGCTCTGCGTCTTATGATTGTAAACGCTATTTATTTCAAAGGTGACTGGGCTCAAAAATTTGAAAAATTACTTACTAGAGACG
>UXUI01007698.1:0-12678 GCA_900576705.1 Enterobius vermicularis
TAAACAGCAACGAGAAATTTTGTCGGGACACCTGCAGAATAGTCCCTAAGCTGTTGACAGCAGTGGGAGCAGCAGTAAAATGAAAAACAAAAACTAACAAAAATCTCTTTCCTAAACTTTTTTTTTTTTGAAGCAGCAGCGTCATAGTTTATCATTGCTAAAAATAAGTTGCATTTTTCAGTCAACTTTCTTCTACCTTTCCTCTACTCATTTTCTTTCAGCCTCCATCCCTTCCGCTTTTCCTATTCTCTAACCTTTAGCTTTCCATGCTAAAAACCCTTCCTTATTTAGTTGAGAAACCTCGTAATACCAGAACAAGTACCTTTTATCGTCTCGTAAGCTAAAAAAAAAACAAAACAAAACAAAACAAAACAGAAGAACCTATTAGTTATTCCTGAAAAGTGAAGAAAAAGAGAGGCACATCAATGAATATCTAATAAACGTTGCTAAAGTAAAATAAGCAAAAATTATCGGCTGTTTTCATTAAAAAAAATATATATAAACCTAGCTGAAGTAAGGAATGTAACATCGTACAACTGATGACACACAGTCGCCATTCAAATTTCCTTTTTTCTTTTTGTCAAATTTTCTTCAAATTGATCGCAGAATCAACACAATTTTTACAGAAAGTAATTGTGGGTTACGTCAGTTAGTCGTCTATCAATTAGACAAACACACACTGACTGTTGAAGCTTGAACAGAAAAAAAAAAACACAACTGTCTTTTATTGACTTAAACTGAACAGATTATTAATACAAATCGAAAACCGTCTTAAAACAATTTAAGACAACACTTCTCAAAATCAAAAAAATTTGACAAAATAAAAGCAAAAGAGAAAGCGTCAAACGAAAAAAAGCAAAAAAAAAAAAAAACAAAAAAATCCAAAAGAAGTAATTAACAGTAAAGAGAATGTTGTTTATTAATTATTCAGATTACAATCCTTAAAAGCATTAAAAAAAAGAATTTTTTTGATTTTTTACTGTTCTTTATTTTTTGATTCTTTTTAAAATATCTATTGATATTCTTAACAGATTCTAATTGTTCCGTGTCACACTTTAATAAAGAAACAGAAGCAAAAAAAAGGCATAAAAAGAGAAAACCACATTTAGTGCATAGTTAAAATATATAAAACTACCATCACAAACACTGATACACTATTCATATACTGATAATAACTATTGCCAAATGCATCACCTATATAATTTAAATATAAATTATTTTTGAAAAAAATTCAAACAAACACACACACACACAATTTATACCAATGAAACAATATTGTTCAGCAATTACTAAGAGAAGTTTAGCGTTTCCATGAATATCTGTTTATTATATCTGACAATATATTCGTTGGCTACCACAAAAGAAAACTGCATACAGTTAGCACGAAAAATAAAAAAAAATTATTAAGTACAAATAATAGAAAAATACCATAAGCATTTCTAAAAAATTCTTTTTTTATTTTAATTCACTTTTTTGTCACGGTTTATATGTCGAATAAAGTGAAAAAAAGAAAAAAGAACTTCCTGCATAACGACAACAAGCCGAATTTAAAGAACGAACGAAAAAGAAGGGGAGAATAGAGGGACGGGGGACAGGAAAGCTGAGAGGGCCAGTCTTGAGCAAACATTGGCACACAAACGAAAAGCCAAATAATTGAACGGTAAGCGAGTATAATACCGATTTAGCAACGACAATAACGAAAACACCGAAACCCGTCGCAAGCCGCCGCTGCTGTACCGAATACGACAACCGGCATCACAGATGAAGCCGCCGCAGTCATTACCACTGCTGTTGCTGTTGTAGCTGCCGGTAAATACCTCAAAAATTGCTTGCAACACCCATGTTACACCGCAGCCATCAACAGTTCCGACTAACTGCCGTCCTGTTCATCATATGTGACTTTTGACTGCTGACATTTTTGTTGCCATTTCGGTCGCAATGTTCAACTCACAGTTGTCTTACCATTCGGTCACCGATCCCTCAGCAACAGTAGCGAACCCATATAGATCCAACTGGTAAACAGGTCACCTAATGCTGCCATGCTACTTTAACTCTGGTTATTGTTCCAATCAAATACAAAACCCCATCAACTACATTTTGAGTTACTCCCAAAAAAGCTTCAACTGCCGTTCAGTACTCCTTTTCTCTTACCAATCAAACAAATACTCACAGAAAAACAGAAACTAAGAAGTGATCAAAACAAAAAAAAATAAAAATAAAGAAAAGCAGAAGCGAATGTAGACATTAAAAAATTCAAATTACTATTTATTCCTACTGTCCGCACATTTTTTTTACTGAATTTGTGAAGCTTTATTAAAACATGCGCAATTGCTAACAAATTTAAGCAAACATTCTCGTCATTAATTGTCAATTATTTGCCAATTTTTGGTGCAAGGATAAACCGTAGTTATTTGCTTCCTTTTTTGATAAATTCAACTGCACAGATTATTGCTGTAATAAGCATAAATATAGTAATAAAATTTTTTGGTAGGGAGGTGGAGGGATGGGGAAAAGCGGAGAGGTTGGAACAAAGCGGAGAGTGGAAGCTACTCTTGACTTATTACAAACAACCGATTTAACGCTTGCTTAGTCTGCTAAAAGTTACTGCCACTCTATTTTTATGTTAAGTTGCACTGAATGTTTGTGCTAACAGATTTAGAGCAGTCAAAAACCTGCTTCGGTTCAATAACAATTGTTGACAAAAATTAACCAAAAAAAAAAAATATAAATAAGAAGCAAGATGATAAATTTTTTATATCCGTTCTGAAATTCGGTAAAACAAAAGAAAAAACATATTGTCTAATACAAAAAAAAGTCAGTAAATTTAACAAAAATATTTACAATTAACTGCACAAATGACACACAATGGACGTCTGAAAAGGGATTTGTTGCTAAAATCAGTCAACATATTTCACACTTCTTTAGTTTCGACACTGCACAGTCAACAAAGAAGTTTTGATATAGAAGAAAGAAAAAAAAAAGAGCTGAAAAGAAATAAAAATTTCAAGAACAGTAATAATTTTTATAACACTTATAAAGTATACAGTAACAACAGTATTAGTAATAATGATAACAATAACAACAATAATCATAGCAACAATACTAACAGTAATAATTATAATAATGATAATAAATAACAATAATAATGACATTAATAATAAAAATAATAATAGCAGAATCACTTTTACAAAAATAAGAAAGAAGTTGGTCTATCATTTATCAAAAACTGGTTCAAAAGTTGGTACATTGTGTCAACAGTCTTTTTTTGTAAGCTGTTTATTTGCTCAAAAGTTCCTTAAGATGCAAAAAAATAATCACTGAAAAAAAAAACGTGCCAGAAAAATTTTAGGAATTAAATCATTAGGTTACTGAAACTGAATAAATTGAAAAGGTGTTGTTGATATTGCTGCCACTCTGCTTGTCGTCGCTGCCGTACTGGAGAAGATAATCAGCGCAGATATGGAGAGAGAGAAGTCAAGAGAAATAGAGGAAGACAGGAGAGGGGTGGAAAAGGGGTGGAGTGTAAAACTTGTAGTCAAACAAATTGAACGAGGTGTACCTCAGCTATAACCATTGTTCGCAACTTTGACGTATATATCCTGCCAGGGTCGAACCTGACCAACAAATGTAATCAAAACCAACAAAGCTTTGTTCTCTCGTAATATTAGCACAACTTTTTGACAACATAAAGACTTCTACAAATACAGTCACTTAGTGGTTCTGTTAAGCGAAATAAAAACACGAAAAAGATAAATTTTGCATGAGTAGCAATGCCATAAATAGCCAGGGAACGACAAAGTACTTTTTGTTTGACAGATTTTTGTGTCATTTCGTGACCACAGTGATGATCTTTCATTAACAAACAGAATTGAATTGTATCTATAAATCGCAAACTAAAAATAGACAGATGTGGAAAATTAAAAAAAAAAAACAACACAGTTTATCTTCAATGTTTCAGGTGCACTTAGTGTTGCTTCTTCTTCTTCTTTCTTTTGTTCTTCTACTTCTTATTTTCTCATTTCACTCTCTCTCTCTTCTTCTCCTTCCATTTCTGAAATTGATATCTGAGTAGCACTAAGCTTCAGGAGTTGGCCAGCCGATAGATTGAACCGTCATCAGCAAATGAGTTGTCAAAAATTGTAGCCATCTATAAGTTCATTAGTAAGTCAATTATACAGTCAATTCATTATCCACCTGTCAACACTGACATAGAAAACAAATATCTGTTACTTCAACTAAGTCCGTTAAAGCAATTTTTTGTTCTTTGCAGGTGCTATTAAATCAAGAAGAAAACATTATACACCTCCTATTTTCTTCCATTTTTTGTTGTTTCTTATATCTTCTGTTTCCTTTTCCACCCCTCTTTTTCCCAGTTTCCCATCGCTTGTTGTCCATTCCTTCTGACTAGCCTTATCAAGAGTACCAACTAAAAATCGATAAGTTGTTTAAAACTATGAGAGAAATGTTTAGATCTTTAAAACAAAATATGACTGCTAATAGGGGCTAAAGTGTTATCCACAAAAAAACAACTGTTTTTTTCATGTGCAGAAAGAACTTTTAAATAAAGTCCAAAAAAAAAAAAAGAAAATTAACCGAAACCTGGTTGAAAGTACAATACGTTATAAATAACTGAATCAGCAGTAATCAGCAATAAAAAGAAAAAAAAGGAAGTTTTAAAATGGGAGTTACTCAAAAGTCTTAACAAACAAAAGTTAATTAAAACGATATTATGTCGTTGTTGATGTTGTTCCTATTCCCAGTTGAGTATAAACAAAGCAGTAGCCTGAATTATTAGCTGTTGTTTGGGTATGGGGTCATTGGTTCTTCAAAATAGGCACAACTTAAGCAATTTTATAGAAACCGCAGTAACAATATTAACAACAACGATGACGACAGCGACAATGGTAATCGTAGCGACGACATAAACATTTACGCTGACATTACCATCAACAACGGTAACGATGATAATCAGATTTTAATTTGAATGCAATTACTAAATGCATGTTTTATTGTTTTCCGAGTTTTTATTAAAGCCGTAATCTTGTAAATATGACTGCAAAAGAAAACATTTTTTCTTTTTTTAGAACGATTTTCTTTTGGACCTTGGTTGATAAAAAAAATGTAAAGTAAGCAAATGAAAATAAAATACTGTAAACAAATAAGCTTCTATTGAATAAATCAAATTGTTTTTCCTTTTGTCTAATTGTTTTTACGCAAAAACAGTTTGGATTGCATGCTGTTTTACAATCTTACCAATATACTTATCCAGTCCTGGCACTATTTCTTGACGCGTAACGAGTTTGAAGGACTTATTTTTGTTCATACAACCATTTTGCAGCAACAGCATAAAAGTAACATACCACTGCTGAGAAACAGGTGAAAAGTTTCTGAAATTAATTTTTCTAATCCGCTTCTAAAAACAACCTGCAAAGAAAACGCCGATCTTTTTTCTTCTGCTCAGATAATAGCATAAAGGAACAGATGAAAAAGTGATCCGATAATGCTGCAGCAACAGCAGAGAAGGCAGTAAGAATAACAAACCGACAACAGCGTCAGCAGCAGTAGCGGAACGATGACGTCTGAAACACATACCAATGTGGTTTTCCGTGACCTATTAAATATTTCACATGAAAAAAAAAAGAAAAACATTTTAAATTAAACTATTATTTTATATTATGCAAAACGAGAGCAAATAAATATTCTCTTGATTTAATTCTAAATTTAAAAGTCGGTAAACCTGTCATTACGATCAACAAACAAAACTTAATGTCAAGAGCAAACTAGGAAGTGATTGTTTTGGTTATCATTAAAAGTCCATTAATTTAGAAAACTAACAAATTAGATATACCCTAGTCTTAAGTCTTATATTAACTTAAGTCAGTAGTGAGAAGTTTTAGAAAGTTAAAAATAAATAAAATAATTGGACGAAGTATGCATTTGACACAAATTCTACAGAATCAACCAGGTGGATTATTTTTCTTATTATTTCTCAAAATGATTGTTGGGAAACTTCATTTAAGATTTTGTACTATAAATTCTTAGTTACACCTGCAAAAAAGAAAAAATGATAAAATTGAAGTAAGCAGTCATGAAGAAGGAACAAATATACGAGCAGAAAAGTGGAACGAGAGAAATATACTGCAAAATTAGTAGATTCAATTATTCTTTTTTAATATAAAAAAATTCAACTCTTTCTCTGAAATTTTATTAAGTCATTTATAAAGACAGACTATTTCATTGACCATCACTTGCAAAAAAAATCTTTTTTTTGACGTTTATACTTATCAATAAGGACAGTTAGAAAGCTTCTTAGCAGATAGTTATGCATTTAATTGTTTGCTGTTTCAGTTGTTTTTGTTTTACCCGGTTCTCGAAGTTCGTTTGATAACGGTCTTTATTTAAAAGCAGTTTTAAAAGATTAAAATAAAAAGATAATTTGATTCAGTTTTCTTCTTGTTTTTTTTCCTTTAGTGATGGATACAGTACGTTTGTTCGACCGAGACGGGTAGGAGCACTACAAGTAGTCCTCTCATTTTGCGTAAAAGCTTCGTGATTAACAATACACTAAAGGTAGAAATGTTTTTTGATGACTGTAAAACTGCTGCGGCAGAACACTTAGTTACCCATTAGCTTCACTTCTTTCGCTCACAATTTAAACCTAGCAGATGAAGTTTTTTTATAAAGCTTAATAATAATAATAACGATAACGGTAATGATATTAATAGCAGCAGTACCAACAATAAGACTAATATTTAAAACTAAAATGATGCACAGCAACTACTCAATTTCCAAATGTCTTCTAGACACAGCAGTCGGTACTGAGGTTGCAGTGGTACTTGGACTGGTAAAGAGCTGTGACTGAAAACTTGTTCGGTCTTTAAAATAGCTAGTTTTATACGTATATATAAAGTAATTTAAACAAATTATCTCGTACTATGACACATTTCTTATGCACAAAAGGAGCAAGCAGCTGAATTTTACTTTATCTTATTACCAAACAAACTTCTGAAATAATCTTCAGAAATGTTTAATGCTGCACTTTTTTGTAATTATTATAATAGTTAGAAAATACTTGACAAAAGCAGCTTAAAAAGTTAACCAAGTTTTAAACTCAGTTCTTGCTTTTTCAGATTGCTTTTGTTGTCTTTTCTCTTGAACCTTCTTTTTCTCCACTCTCACATCTCGTTCGCCTATCCGCAAGAACTAATTCTTCTGTAGCGGCAATTTTTTTGCATTTGAAGCTGTTTGGTGCTTCTAATTCTGTTTCCGCTTTGTTATACTTTTGCAAGTTGGTATAGTCAAAGAATCAAGTGCTTTATTCCACAGCACACATTTAGAATCATTATTACTCTTTGGTGCAAACTTTCCCGACTGTCAGTAGGGTATCAATATTTATGAAAGAATCATCAGTGAAAAGAAGACTTATAAAGAAGCGAAAGGTTTACATGTAAGATCTTTGTTTCACTGAAGATATTTACGGGAAAGTCAATGATTGCATGAAAGAAGGTTTCTGATAGTTTCCTCGGCAGTCTATCACTTCAACGCAAATTTTTGAAATTACCGAATGTTTACTGTCGACGTAATACAGATCGGTTTAAAAATTTAATAATTCTTGGTTTACTTACAGAATACTTGGTTAGTTTCTGTGCAATCAAGCGACTGCATACAATCGTTAATTTTCATTTTGAAACTCAAAAATTGAGGCTTTCTCGCAATTAAGTCACAATTTCTTTTACAGTTTTAGTTTTATGTCGGTTTTCTTCGAAGAAAAGAAGTTCTGCAACTGCAAGATAATTCATTTGCTTCTCCTTCTTTTTTTTTCATCGTTTCCTTCTCTAGACTTTTCGTTTCAATATTTCTCGGAAGGCATCCTCTGTCAATATACTTTCCTAAAAAGTTTTCACAAAGAAGTAAAAAATTACTTTTTTAGAGAGCTCTGTATTACAAAACACACTTTGTGAATAACTGAAGTTTGTAAAAGATATTCCACGCAGCAGCTATTCTGAAGTTTGTAAAAGATATTCCACGCAGCAGCTATTAGAGTAGAAAAGCATTAAAATGTTCAACGGTAAAGAAGACGATGAATTATATACAGCACATAATATGTAACAGTATTGAAAAATGATGGTACCTTAAAAGTTAGAAGCAGTAAACAGTACCTCAAAAGTGTTTATAAATTATCACATTACTTTGAATTTATATTAACACAGTCACTCACTTCAAACTGTTGTGCGACAAGAAAAACGGTATCAGCTCTTTTGCTGCAAATTTGCACTAATTGAAGAAATGTTCAAGTTTATGACACAGCTTTTTTTGAGATATAAAATTGAAAGACTTTTGTGTAGTTTTGCTGTACAGCTCAGTTAAAGCCAATTTTAAATGTAGAGTATAAACAGTAAAATGATCACTGGCTTTCACACTTTCACCCGTTCAACAAGTTTTTTTATGACACTCAGTTTCACTGAACGTCTACCAGGAAGTTTCTTTATAGAAACTGCTATGCGTTTCACGATCTGTTGCAACCTTTATTTTGAAGGAGTACGCAAAAGTTTAATCTATTCAAATAATTAAATAGTGACAAACCAGAAATTATTTTGCAGCCTTTTAACTGTTTCTAATATATAGTCATCGGATATCTTTGCAGCTGTCATTGGTTATTTGATACCATCTGACTGATATTGACTTAGAAAGAGTCTCCTACGATCGCAAAAGATGCGTTGAGCGTACTGTATAAGTTTTTTGCGGAACAAAACCAGACTGCTAAACTCTAAATAAATAAGTTGAATATCAAGCCGTTATCAGACAGCATTTATACACTTAATTCTAAACAAAATTTTAGAAAATGAAAAAACATGTTCCAAAATTTAATTAAAAAAAATCAAAAATAACACATTGCTATACCCACAGAAAATTTTTGCACGACTTTTATGGTTTTGAAAACTTAGAATAACACACAATTTGTTTTTGTATATTTTAAAAGTTTTTATAAAAACTGCTTACAGCTTGGCCTGAGGTTCAGAACTGATCTGCTGATCACATACATAATAATCATTTTACTTTAGCTCTCTTTTCTTTTAATTTCATGTTTTATTCGATTCATCTCTTTATTAGCACGATCGGTCCAACCGGAAACTAAGCTCGTCTGTTCTGCTTCACAAATTTGGTTATTCGCCAATTCGGACTAAAATTTAACATTTAAATTTAAGATAAAAATTAAAAAAATTTTTAAACAACGCTGGTGTAAAAAACATTCATTTGAAAGACAAAAAAAAGTTACAAATAAAGCACAGATGTAGGGGCACTCGAGAAACTACCTGTAAAACAGTTAGCTGCTCAAGAATTGTGTTGAACAGTGGCCGTTTTGATGGGTCCTCTGTAATACACTCCTCCAGTAACTTTCTGAGGTCCACAGGCAATCCTTCAGGGCAGCAGAGTTTCGCCTTCCTGCCAAACTAGCTTCACTACTCACCAGGAAGGCTGAACCATAAAAAATCGTGGTTTATCTTCATGTTTAAATAAAAGGCTTAAAAGTCTTGAGAATGAACGCAAATCATCTGCTTCGAAAATCTGTTGTTTGCTAACTGTTTACTGATAGCATTGAGCTAAAAAACGTTAGCTTAGCAGCAAAAGAAGAATAAAAATCTTTAAAGTCCAAACCCGGAAGCGATTCCTTCGGAAATTTCTCTCATATTTAACTCTCTATAAGGTTTTACTCTTGTTAGAATTTCCCAAATTATTACTCCAAAACTCCAGACATTCATCTGCAAAGCAGCAGCACTTGTTATCTTAAAACTCAGACAAAAAGTACTACTTTTCACTCTCAATGACAGAACTAGGTGAAAGACCCAATGAATTCTAAATAGTTAACGCACCTGGAAGCCTCCTCGATTGCTCTGTAACATTTCAGAAGCCATATAAAAACGTGTGCTGCAGTATGTCATTGATCCAGCATCTGATTTATCCCATTTTTTAGCTGAGTCAAAATCGCAAATTTTTATTGCGCCATTTTGACCAAAGAGTATGCTAAAATACTAGGATTCTCTTATACATTTCAATAAGAGTACAATTTTGAAATTTTACGCTTACTTTGCTGGCTTCAGATCACGATGAATAATTTTTTTCGAGTGCAAATAACGCATTCCATCAGCAGTTTCTGTAAGCCAATCATAAATTTTTGCATGTTGTATAGGTGACTTATTCTTATGAATTCGATCATCTAAGGATTCTTTTTCACAGTACTCCATCAGGATGAAAAAGCTGAAAGCGGCATTAGATACTCCGCTAATAATTGTCGCGTGGCGCTTTAGATATTAAAATTAAAGCAACTGCAGAGAGCTTCTATAAAGCTTTCAATTTAAAACTGATAATAAATGTTTGATATTTTAAAGAGTGTTACTAGAACAACCAAACAACAACTTTGAAGCAGTGTTATTACCTTTGAAACAAGTCGTTTTTGAGTATTAGACAACCGAAGTGATAAATGTATACGACTTACAGAAATCTGATAAGGTTAGGGTGGTCCAAAGAAAGCAGACAGCTTTTTTCTGCTTTTTCTTTCTTCAAGAACTTTTTTAGTGCAATTGGATTTTCCTCGAAGACGCCTTTGTATACTACGCCCTGGCCACCAACCCCAATCTCTTCGACACCTTTGATGCCTTCAAATGGTACCACACGTTTAACTAAACATAGCAGATTCAATTTTTGAAATATTGACGTCTAAACTACAGTAATTCGGCACTGCAGTTTAAAGAGCTAATAAAAAACAGTGTAAGCAGAAACATTCATAACATTTCAATAATAATTTTAAACTAATGTGTTTAAAAAATCAAATCTTGTGCGCTAACACTTGCGGCCATTGCCCTCAAACAGCAGGTCAGTATTTTAAAATGATGACGATAGTGCAACGTTAAAAAATAAACTATTTTAAAAAATTAAATAGATTTCTAAAACAAACTTTCAAGTTTTACGAAAAAAATTGGAAAAAGCACAAAGAATTTTTGTACTCGGCACTTACCCATAAGAATTCTTCGAACGTCTTTCATAGCGAGGTCAAAAAGAGTTCTTTGAAAAATGAGAGAGTATTCTGTTTTCTGATTGTAAGCTTTATACATCTTTTCTCTCAAATTTTCTCCTTGAAGTTAAAATTAAAAATTATACATGCTACTGCGTTTTGATCAGATTCAAATACAGTGCCATTATATGCCAAATTGCACACTTTTGTACCTCAACCTTTCAGATTTTTTTCGTCTTTGCCTGCTTGTAGCACTTGACACCAAATTTTCAAATCAAAAAAAACAAGAACGTACCTCAAAAAGTGTGCTGGTGGCAAAATTAGACAACTCTGAATTGCAAGTAAAACCGCAATTTACCCTTGACATAGCCACCCTTCAGAAATTGAATTTTTCTTGATTTAGAACAGATTTTTTCTGATTTTTTTGTTTTATTTTGAAGTGAGTCTGCTGCAGATTCAGAAAAGTGGTGAAACACTTACATTAGCAAATTTTACTGCAGAATAAAATATAAACGATGATTTAAGAATACACGAAAAGACAAAATTTTAAATTTTAGAAACAATATATTTTTTAAAAACATAATTTTCGCACAAAGTATAAAAATTGCGAGGTGGCATGTTTTCGACATCGAGAGTTACTCTATGATCAATTACACTGGACCAGAAAATACCATTAATTAAAGAAGCATTTTGGCGCTTTCGCAAATGGTAAAGCTTCTGTTTCAGCGTAGAATTCTTCAATTTTGATGCTATATGCGATTCCTGCAACGCTCTTCAACTCCACTACTTCAGTAACGGGCAATTAGTTAAAATTTATAAACATTCAAACAGTTTTACAAAGTTTTGTAGAAAAATTTTTTTATGACTATCTCGGTTTGTATCGCTTTGCTTGCTTGCTGAATCTTTCTAGCTCAAATATATCACACTCAAAATTACTTTCTGATTGCAATTATAGCTTTCCTTCTATTGTTGCAGCAGTATCTTAAGTTGAGACTCAGAGGCATAATGAAAAGACCAGCAGCGATAGCCGGCATGAAAGAGACATTATCAGTCTAAATTCTAACTTTGAATAAACTTTAAAAATAGGTCCTGAACAAATGAAAGATAATACTAGTGATTCCATTACTTCCACAAAAAAATGAAAGGCAAAAAATACCTCCAGCACCGCGTTTTCGACTACATTCACCAGTGTCGTGTAGAAAATTATACTGCGTTTTGTTACAAAGCGCTGAGAACAAAAATGACAACAAAACACTCGCAGACAGAACGCAGTATTAAGTGTGAAGTATTTGAATTAGAAGGGTTCAACAAGCAAGCGAAGCGATGCAAATCAAACAAGTAATTATAATAATAATGCATATAAGAAAATAATGTAATAGTGTATATAAAACTGTTTAAAAGTATATAAAATTTTAACTAATTGTTCGTTACTGGAGTGGTTCAGTTGAAGAGTTTTGTAAGAGTCATATATATCATTACAGCTAGTAAAATTTTAGTTGGAATTGAGAATCTGTCACTTTGAACATTCGTTTTCATTTAAACCTAGAATAAAGTCTGGCAACGTAAGCGCTTCACCATATTTCTAAATCTGCAGAAGACTAGGTTCCAAACGAAGCATAAGCTGGTAAAATCTGTTACGAACAGAAAGAAACAGAAATTTTTAAAGG
>UXUI01007701.1:9340-29624 GCA_900576705.1 Enterobius vermicularis
TTCATCTTGTTGAAGACATCGTCATTTTGAGTATTGTCTTCTTGTTCAGCCTTGGTGAACACCGATTTTTACTACTCGTCTAAATTTATTATTAGTAAAATGCTGTAGTTTAGGGTGAAGTAGGGTTTACCCTTTTGTTTCTAGTACATTCTTTTTAAAATGAAAACGAGTGATAGATACAGGTTAACAATCATACATTGTTCTTTTTTTTCTGTCTATTTCTATATGCTTTTTTTCCTGACAGTTAAAGTTTTCAGTGACTATTTTGTATTTTTATCAGCGGGCATAGCTTATTGCTAGTAATCAGAATGGTTGTGCGTGTTTCATAATCACGTTCTTTCTTTAGTTTTTCTTCTTTTCTTTTATTGCCCTACTTAATTTTTATTCATTGCGTTATTACTGACTGATTATTAACAGAGACAAGTAAGAAGGAGTAAGCAGTATTTCAGAAGGTATTTTCGAGCAGCCAGCAGTCCATATTGCTGTTGTTCAGATGGAAGCTTCAATGGGATTCCATTAATAGCGTTTAACGCAGGGTTACAAAATCGTACAAGAGTAACATCAGAGCAGTACTGTAGAAAGTTGCATAGTTCCATCCAGAAAGAACCAAGTGTCCTATACTTTAAGGCAACTTGGACTAACAACTGAAGACAACATCTGTAACAGTATGTTACTTTACTCACATGACTTTTCGGTGACTCTACTTTTTTATTTGAAAATGTACAACTGTATTTCAAATTTACTGTTCCTGAGAAAATTTTTTATAACGTATCATAGGACCTTACATTATATATTGTAAGTACTTTTAGTCATTTGCATTCGTTGTCGACGATTTTCCTGCCGTATACAATAGACAGAAACATCGTCTAAACGCTACAATGGAGAAAGCCATGCTATTCGATTTTGTCAATAGTTCACCCAGAGAAAGTGTCGCATTAAATTCACTTTCATCGTTTGCAAGTCATGTTTCCAACATTGTGAAGTGCCCTTCCTTTATGGTTCGTGATTTGTCTCTTGTAAAAAGTTAGCGGTGCAAAAAAACTGTGTCAGCGATAAATTTAAGGATTACGAAGAACTTCGATTCTTATGTTGTTGCTGAAATTATAGGCGTTTTTTTTAACGCTCAGTGAAACGTAATTTCAGGAGGGGAAAGTTGGTGGGATGGCAGAGGCTGTTTTGAACGGAGAGCAATTTCAAAACAAAGGTCAAGTAACACCGACCAAAACAAATTCCAAATTGGAGGACAACTTCAAGTTGGCGTTCCTGTTGAACAACAGTTACTGAGCTTTATACTACTATTAAACTCAGTTTATTATCACCACATTTAATTCAATTTGAATATTGCTTTTTCTTTTCCGCTTTTTTAAATGTTCTTTTTCACCAATCAATATATCTTATCATGTTTTCTGCCTCATACTGTATCTTTTATTTTGTAAAACAAGCTTTATTGTAAGTTGCACTTTACTTTTTATGTTTTGTACTAGAACTTTTTAATGATTTCTTTTTTTTCTATAATACGAACATCGCATCCATCAACTGCTTGTCACCACTGAAAAATTTGTCGTCAAAGCGACTTTCAACATCAAAGAGATTAGTCTTGGCTGTTAATGCAAACTGCAATTGGGGAGGAGGCTCTTCAGTAATACTTTTCGACCGTTTATCAGTTTGTGAAGTCAGTCACCAAAGACAACTTCAGCTTGTTGCGGATAGATACCGACACGCTCTGGGAGGAAAAAATTTTTTGTTTGTGAGTGCTAAAAGATCTGCGTGTTGTGGAAGCAGTTATGCCTTCTCATGGAAGAGTTTTTGAGAAGCTGTTTATCTGTCAATATGGTGGTAGGATGCAACAACGGCCAGTCATTTAATGAGGACGGAAAATTGTCGTTTGGAGCATGGACAGTAATGAGCGTCTTTTCCAGGTTTTCCGCGTTGTCCAGTAGGTCCTCGTTCTCCTGGACTGCCTGGTATTCCAGCGTCTCCAGGCTGCAAATGAGGAATGTGTAAGAATGCTAGATGGAAATTTGCACAGTAAGTTTCTAGTCTCAAAGTTGAGGGGGAATAGCAGAATCTTCTTCTACTTAGAAAGCTTAAGTTCTCTTGTTAGAACAACATTTGTGGAGACGGCTAACGAGAGTTCTTTCTATTGCTTGTGAAATAGCTTGCTTGTCGAAGCTGAAGGTTCAAGAAGGCACAACAGTAAAGGATTTTGTCATATTGATCTTCATGAAATAACACGGTAAAACTGTTCATTACCTGTCCCGTCTGCCCTTCTCTTCCTGGCTCACCATTCGTACCTGGTGGCCCAGGAGGTCCTGGTTCGCCACGCATTCCGGGGAATCCCTTGGGACCAGCCGGACCAGGCGGACCTTTCCTAGTCGTTGTTCCATCTCCTCCTGGTGGTCCTGGGGGCCCAACTTCTCCATCAGGTCCAGGACTACCTGTTATTCAATAATTAATTAGTCAGGTAGTTAGGTATTTTGCTTTATTTACTTTCTTAATGTTTTACAGCCTGAGAAAAATGAGTAATTATCGTTGCGTAGCTTTGGGGGTTAATATTTTATCAATGTATTTCAGCTGTGAGCGGAAACAGTCCCATTTTCTGTATTTAATTGTCTACAAGCTACCAGTGCTAGTTTTTCATAAAACAGGTAGTTTGCTCAATTTCACGGTAAAAAAACTTGCAAGCAGACAAATGGACTTTCTAATGAGTTTTCACTAGATTCATCATGCTTAAGAAAACCTGCGCACCCACAATTCACAGCTGCCAAAAGGATTGCTTGAACCAATCAACAAAAACAGATCAGGCTATTGCAGAGTACTGCAGATTTTTATTGTAAAAAGTTATTTACAGTTATCCTTCAGTCATTCTCTTATTTGAATTATTTCTTATCGATAATAATGGTGTGACTCGTAATTTTTAAACGTGCATCTATGCCCTTAGGCCTTCTCTCAAGGCACCCTTTACTTTCATTTAAAGCTGCGGAATTTTGAAATTAGCCCTACAAAAGTTTTGCGGGAAAATAAATCAAAAAATGAAGCAAAGCTTTAGAGCCGCTATTTTTCCCGAAAAATAATTTATGCAATACCTGGCAGTCCTGGCATACCCAGAGGACCGCGACTTCCAGCTTTTCCATCTGGGCCAGGGATTCCGGGTTTTCCCTTGTCGCCAGGTGGTCCTGCGGGCCCAGGTGGGCCTGGAGGTCCGATTGGTCCGGACGGACATTTCATACAGCCAGCATCTTGCTGTTTTTCCATTAGAGGAACTATACCAGGAAGACCAGGAATTCCTAAAAGTCGTTTTTAGCCAGTTTCAGGTTCAGAAATTCTAGTTGTTTTTAGCCTTTATTTTTTTAAAACAAAATCCCAACAATGTTAAAGTAACCTTTCTGCCCAGGCAGTCCGGGCTCACCAGGAAGACCAGGTAGACCAGGACGTCCTGGAGGGCCTGCTGGACAAAGGTTTCCGTTCTCACAGTTACAAGTTTTTAGAGTTTGACGCTTTGGGCGTAATTTTGAAATTATTTTTCGTGAGTGGGAGATTTCTTGCCAGATATCTTCATCTAATTCCTAAAATAAGTTACTGACTATAAGTTTATATTTCATAAATCTATTTATTTAGTGTCGTGACCAGTTATTATTACTTATTTTCTTTTTACCGATCTGTTTTTAGTTTTCAGAAATGACAGTAGGAGGTTTGTTGAGAAGATAACACACTGAAGCGTCAAAGAGCTTAGTTACTAGTTTTATCTGTTTTACTCACAACATATTTTTTACTGTTTCAAAAGATAATCAAGTTACCCTAAATTTATCCATTTTAACATTAATAGTCTCTCGTATTTCATCCATACGGGCGAGTAAATATGGAATGTAGAAAAGAGATGCTGTTATGATGACTGCCGAGACGCAGCTTGACAGATTTGCTAAGTTCCGACTCATTGGCGGCCAATTTGATGCAGTAACTATTCTTTTGTATTTTCAGCATATTTATAGCGCACAAAAAAGCGCGACTGAAAATTGTTAAAAACAGGAGAAAAAAGTATGTTTTTTTTTTCACCATTATAATATTTAGTGATCAAAAATTGATAGTCTGAAGTGATCACTGAACAAGTTATTACAGTAGTAGTGAAGAGCAGCTTTTTGCCAAGTAAACAGGAAAAGTGGTATTTCGTTGACCTTGCTGATGCAACGTTGACAGTAACGAGCAGAACAGTTTTGGCTGAAACGGAACTGCAAACTTTTTGTTTGCGACCCTATTATGGCGTTAATGGGCTATTAATTATTATTTAGGCATAAACTATTGCTGTTACTGATTAATTTTCAAGCAGAACAACGTTAATAAGAGCAATCAACATTTCGGAAAGCTAAAGGAAAAAAACCAATGTTTCAAAAGACTGCTGACGTAGTGCCTCTAAAATATAAAAGAAAACAAAATTAATTTTTTATAAATTTGGTTTTTTAAAACATACTTTTGAAAAAATACTATAATTTTGAAAATTAAGAAGTGTAGTTGTATTTTACTGGTAATGTACCAAACAAATACTATGCAATTGGTAGGTTACTGGAGTGTATGGATTTTCGCATAAAATCATCAAATTGACACAACCGCTTAATAGACAGCAAAGTAAACTGAAGCAGGATTCATGCTGTCAACAGTTTCAATCATACAGCTGCTTAGTAAATTTGTTTGAAATAAACGTGTGGTTGTTGTTAACGATACATCGCTTGCAGTCCAGTTTCTAGTGGGAAAAAAAATCCATTTAAATAGTTGGGTTTTGAAAAGTAAGTTTGTAACAGTGCAGAAGAACTGTACAGTAGTGAGGTGAGCGTTGTGACTGCTGAAGAAAACTGGATTTATAACAGTCTCAACAAAATAAATAAATAAAGAAACTATGAATTTCTTCTTCAAAATATGGCAAACATTTAAATATTTTGTTGCTTCAAATAAAAGCAGCAAGCAGTGTTGATTACACACATCTGGTCTGACTGTTAAAGCATCTTCTCCCATGCTTTGCAGAAGCTTGCTATTTGATAATTTTCTGACTGCTTTAATAGGTACAGAATGACATTTTCCAATCTATAACCTACCAAATGCCAAATTTCGAGAGTACTATAGGCTGGGATAGCTACAAAAATGTTGTAAGGTACCATCAAAGATTGATCAACAGGGCTAACTTACGTTTCACTTTCTTTCCCATGCTAAATTTATGTTCTTTTCACTAACAGCTAAACACTGAACAAGAGTCGCGCTATTCAGTAAACCATCTCATAAAGAAGAGAGAAAATTGAATACAAAACCTTTGAAAATTTTCTAATTTCAACTTATATATTTTTCAAAAGAAAAAAAAAATGATTTCAGCGGACAACCCAATCAGTACAGTTCCTTTGCTTTAAACTACTCTAAGTAGATAATAAAAATTTTTCAGTAGTGCAAATAAAGCAATGAGAAGAATAACAATGACAGCCATAAAATGGCAAAAAAAACATGACTTTTGCTACAATATTTCATCTCATCACACAAGAAACTGCTGTTCCATTAATTAAATTTATTTGCAGAGGTAATTTTTGTTTGTTTTTACAGTTAAAACTTCCCTCCAACCTTCAGCAGAAGTTCCATTAGCAAAAATTACCGACTCAAAACTAAACAAAACTATCCATTATCAAAATGAAAACACAAAAAAATAAGTGCCGAGTAACACTGACATTAAGCAATACTAACAGTGGTACTGATGTCAACATGAAATTGGATGAAGACTGTTTATGATAGCCATTGAATCTTTCACAGTATCCTCGACACTGTGATTACCGTTAACAGTATAAAAGTTACTCTCATTATCAACAAGCTCTAGCGTAGCCAGTTGACTATCTAGTAACCTCTGGTCGACAAAATGACCTTTTCGATTCTTTAATCGTTCTTCCAGTTGATTTCTGAAACAATAATTTACCTTGTCTACAGCTGTTGTTGTACTTTTCAACAGTAACAAGTAATATCAAGACCGTTTTCAAGTGCCATTAAGCTTTAAAGTTACCTAATTGAATAAGGAGTAAAAATCACAGTTTCTCCCTTGTACTTTATAATTTCTACCAGTAAGTTATAGAACAAAAATCAAAAAATTGATATTATGAACTGCATAACCAGTTTTGTTCAACCCCCTCTCCTATAAAGGGAAAAATCAAAGTTGAAAAGTGATTTCTCAAAAAAAAATTTCAAAATCAAACCTTTCAACGTCAAGGTACAAAAAAATATATTTGTTCTTCGAAAGATTACTGCTAAGCATCTGTCTATAGATAAACTTCAAGCTGGAACATGCAATTACTACTTGATCTGTCGAATTAGCAGCTATTTCTGCAATTTTTTGCAACCAGGGATATCTGTCCTCATCTTTCAGAGCAATTCCTAATAAATCATAAGTGCTATTGAAAATTATAACAGTTCGTTGATACAAATAAACAAACTGCAGGTATCAGTCTCTAGCAGTAAAAATTAATTTAATATTTAATAAACTGGAGATATTTGTCAATAGACAACAACTAGAAAAATCAATGATTCAGAAAATGCTTATAACTAGACGAAAACAATGTTATGAACAAAATCGCTTTTTCAGATTTCTCCATGGATTACCCGCTAAGATTTTAATCTGTACGTGCATAAAGAAATACTACAGTAATTATATCTAATAACCATTTGCCATTTTTAAGCGATTTTCAATTGAATGATAGTCATCTGCATCAGTAAACTTGGCGTTAAGTGTTTCGGCTAACTTCTGACCCACGGTCGTCTTTCCGCAACCCGAAACACCCATAACAAAAATGCAGTCCAGTTTTGTCATCGAAATATTACTGCTACTGTCATATTTCATCTCAGTTATGTCTGTTATTCCATTTCTATAAGCATGAAAAATATTCATGTCAAAAACTGAGAAGGAAATTCGTTTCACTAAAATCTATTTGAAGCTGACAAACAAACAATGATACCGTTGCTATTCCGCTACTGACAAAACAAAATTTAAATTCACTTAACAAGTTCTGAGTTCCGTTTAATTTTCAAACAAAACACCTAAAAATATCTTATATTGAAAATTAATTTCAAAGTGACAACTCATAAATTTGACAAATGAGTAATGGTAAGTGTTTTCTAGTTCTTCTGTCGAAAACTACTTGAATTTTTGATGTAAACGACGAATGATTGGTAAGAATTCAAAGAAACAACTGCTTCACTTTAAAATAAACAACACACAAAACCAAGTACATTTAAAAACTTTCTTTTTCAACAATACAAAACCATTTCTTCCGTCACAGGCTGAAACTTGTACGTATACCAAAGGAAACAATAAAAAATTTAATGAAAAATCAGCTTTTCTAACACAGCAATACCACAGAAAAAAATTCATTTATTAAAACCCTTTTCACAACGCTAACCGTAGTTACAGAACAAAAAAATCTGAAAGAAAAAAAAAGTAACTAAGAATCTCACCTACTGACAATTTCAATAAAACAAACTTCTGAAAAAATCAACAAAGTTCTCATCTTGTCACAGTTTAACATAGCTTTCGGCTTGCACCTACTGAAACAACTGTCAGACTTCAGAACAAATCCAGAAAAGGATAACGATTTATGAACTTCACCTGAAACTTGAAAAAAATTCTGCAAAATTGACTTCTAAGTTCCTGAAAAAAAAATGTTCGGCCCATTTTACTGTTCACAGAAAACCATTTATGGAAAAAGGAATAGATAACAAAACTAAATATTGATACTGTCAAAATCGTTTGAGAAAAATAAAATCATTAACACTTTGGCCAAAGAAGTCAGTTACACCACAAAATATGTGAAGATCTGCTGCTACAACATTTGTGATGTGAAAACACCATAACGCAGTTAAAGTAAAATTTTCAGAGCTTTTCCTTCTCCAAATAAACCAGAAAAGCCGATTTTAATTAACATAATACTTTACAATTAAAGCAAAATGGTATTACTAAATAAAGAAATTAATCTTAGAATACAGTTTACATACACAACAAGATGTAACAATATAAACAACAAAAAAATTCCTCGTAATTTATTCCAACAATAGCTACAGCAACTTTTAAAGTTATCTAAAGCAGAAGAACGTATCTAATTACTGTTACAAAACCCGGTAAAAAAAAGAGGTAAACTTAAAAAATAATTAAATTACTTAGATAAAGTTACTTAGTCCTTCTCGCTTGATAAATAGTCGCATTGAAAGGTAAGTTAATTGTGTGAACAAATTAGGATCCAAATCATGTTACCATAATTCATAATTTTTTTCGTGGTGCCAGATGTGCAAAAGGGACCATATGAAAATACCGAGCAGCAGACAAATAGAAGGAGACTAAAAATTTCTAATTTATATTGTAAATTTGAATTGCAATTTTAATTGGCAATAATTGTACTATTTATTGCAAAAAAACAGTAAGTTAATAAATTAATATATTGATAAATCACACTAAAATTAAAAAGGTTAGAACTCACACAAAAATTTATAGTAAGAAATTGGTAAATTAAAAGGGGAATCAAAAGCGAAAGAATGATTCCGGTTAAAAAAAACTATTTTCATTCATTTGATATGTAACATAACGAAAGTTCAGTAAGATATGTCATACTATTCCAGCAGTTATTCATATTCGGGAACTAAAAATTCATTTCAATTTAACTTTACACAGATAGAGCACACTGCCAATCAATTATGAAGTTTGTGAATATCGTTCAAATCAGCAATCGCTTGTAAACGAAAGTGAAGTTAATGAAACCACCAACCGACTGCTAATAGACGTACGCATAACTGTATGCGAGGCCTTTTAACGTAATAACCACCTTGTGTAGCATGAAGAATGTAATAGCCTATGCCAAGAAAAGTTGCAGTACCGATGTAACGACATGGCTGACAATCTTTGGTATACAATTCGGTAACAATCCTTTCACTATCTTCCGCATTAGTCATTCGAAGAATTTATCTAAAAAAATTAAAATTTCCATAATCTCCTATGATAGAGCCACGAATGGTTGAGCATACTATAACAAGCAATTTATAGAAAGAAAATAAGAGATGTCCATAAAGGCGAACCTGTAGAAATCAACAGAATTTGAGAAGACTTGTTAATACCATCTATAGAAAGATAATTAACAAAAGTATAGATTTATTGACATCTGATTTGAACGGATCTTTATTAAGGAGCAAAACCAGATCAAAGTACAGAGAATGCACTTATTATACAACTATAATCTGATGTTATATGCATAGTCTTACAGATGTCAAACAAGTCCCCAGTGAACAGCATAGCACGAATTAACTGTGAAAATTGTTTGGAAGCTTCCAATCAATGAAAAAACTTAATTAGTTAAAGTATGCCTTTATTTAAACTGCCTGTAGCACACTGTTACGCCTGAGAGTAGAAAGCTACGTTCCTATTGAAACAAACTATTCAGTTATATGTAGAACGGTGAACTTTGAATTTCTAAACTAGTTATCTTACGAATACATTAAAAACAATTTATTAGCTTACAGCGAAGAATAACGCACAGTTACAGATATAAATTACATCCATATTAGAAGCCTTATTCTTTTTCCTTCCAAGTTGTTATCATCATGAATATCACCTATGAGTCGTTACTAGCAAACGGTGCTAATCCTCGTGCACTTGCAAAAGACAAGTATAAGCAAACTGAAATTAGTGAACTTTTAATACAAAGTTTACTGTTGCCTCCCTCGTGAAATTTCTTATTACTAGTAAGAAGCTCATTGAATCTAGGTTTTAAAAGAACTAAGAAAATAAAACAACGGCAATCCAAAAAACAAGCAGTTAGGTGTAGCTAACCGGCAAATCCCACAATAGCTTTACCACGCCTGGCCGAGTCTATTTGACGGTTAAAACACCGGAGAAGTAAGGCTGCAGTTAATCCGGTACACAAAACCTGGAAACTTGAGCGAAATGAAAACCGACTCTTCTTTTCTTCCTGAACACTTGATGGTTCAGACATCTCCTAAAAATACATCAGAAGTTACAGAAACGCCTCCTACTCTATATCAAGCAAAACTCTATCGGCACATCCGCAAATTCAAAACATTATTCCGAGTGCCACTTCACTGGACTAGGAAATCCCCACTCTATCTTCCTGAGATAATTTGACTGCTGCATATTCGCAACTCAGTCTCAACGCATTAATGGTAAACGCTGATTTAAGTGAGAAAATTTTATCAACCATATTAACTACAAATTCACGAAAGTATAGTTCAGCGATAGAGAGTATAAAAATGATATTATTAAAAATAAACATTTTTAGGCAAAATAAAAAATGTAGCAAAATACTACCGCAAAGACCTCACTGGTCAAGACCAGCAACAAACACGGTGATTCTGTAACAAAAATTAATTCGAATTAGTTCAAACCTTCAAAAACAACATTAACCCTCCTTGTTTACTTTTCCCAATACAAATCAGGGCAAAAAATTGACAGGTTAAAAAGCAGAGAGCAAGTGCTAAAAAATTTTAAAAAGAAAATAATTAGAACAGTGAAAGTCATGAAGAACGTAAAAAGTTAAGAAACCTTCGATGCTTATTTCACTATAAACTGATAAACGCTTTCTTGGAAGGAATAATTCAGGTGTTTTGAGTTCTAAAACTATTGGTACATACCGAGTAAACCGTGAAAAGTTTGATGAAATGCAGCAAAGGGCGACAGGAGACAAACATTGCTATTTAACACTATAATCCCAGAAACTACTGCCACATATAATATTTACAAATTTATTAATCCTTAAGATCTATTTCATCACACGTTACTGGCTGTTTCAATGGAACCATTGACTTCTTCTCTACATCACGGGGCAGAGCTTTTCGCATATCTAAAGTAAGGAGAGTTAAACAACTGCCAAGTGGTAACGCGATACTGTACTAGGTAGTTTACGCCATCATTTAATTGTAGTTAATTATATAAACTAGAACTTTAAATTAAGGGAGAAGAAATACTACAAAATAAAATAATGTTAAAAAAATAGAACCAGAAAAGAAAATCGATAGTTTAAAAAAACCAATCACTGCAGAGTACCTGTTTTGAAAAAAAAAATCTTTTTTTAATAGCATTATGGCATCTTTAGTGACCTAACAAATCCTGTAACCATCAATGAAGAAAAAACATAAAGGTAATACCGCAAAGCCTTAAATCTCTTAGAAAAGCTGAAAAGTCTCACCAAACGCATCTTCCTCCTTCTCGCCTGAATAATAATCAATTATCCTCCTGTAAACCACGTATCCCAATGATTTATACATACTTATAGCAACCGCATTACTAACCCTAACAAACAAATCCACAAAGTAGCATTTCTTCCTAAAAAATTATCATCAGAAACCTCTGAACAATAAAAAAAAATCAATCTATAGGCGCAGCTTTTTAGAAAAAGTGTTGTACGATTTCAGAAGATGACGAACATGGTTGATATATCTTCAAGTGTCTGCATCATCCTAGCAGCAAGATGAAGACGTCGATAACTCGGTGCAACGGTTACTGCAGTAACATGCCCATGCCAATTCTCTCTGTCACCTTCTGCTTTCCCCATAACTTAAAAAAATGATATTACTTCATACCTGTAACTGACAATTTTTTGTAGAAATTGTTTTTTTGATGGTAGATGACGCTTTTTTGATGACGCTGATGGTAGAATGAAGTTAATATTAGTGTTAAAAATTATCAGTATAACAGCTAACTTTTCTGCAATAACTAGCTCTAACCAAAAGATGCCCTATATGTACGCAGAATAACAGTTTCAACTTACCATAACCCATGATTTCACCTGACGGGTGTTGGCAAACTTGAAAATATTCAGGGTGATTTATTAGATACTGAATATAAAAGTAGAACCCGTACTAAAAAAGATATTTTAAGAATCTGCAGTGCAAAATCAATTTCAATAAAAACCCTAAATGGCAATTTAGCACTATAAAAAGAAAAAAAAATAGATAAATAAACTCACTGTTTCAGTAAGAGGGTCCAAATTCCTAAAATAAACATTACTATTACTATAATTTCCGAAAGTTGGCAGGTAGAAACTGTAGACTAATCATTAGGAATAATATAAAATCACACAAACTAATGTTTCTTCCTTTAATAATTGTTTTCCCAATAAATAAAATTATTCAAAAGCAGACCGTATTCATTGACATTAGACTGTAAGGTCAAAAGGTTCACAAAACTGGTTTCCAAAGAAAAAAAAAAAGAGTGACGGCTTACACATTATTAAATTTAAACAGGTCAAATACATCAAATGGACGTATTGTAGCCATTGTTCCTTACAAAAGACTTCCCGAGTAATAGCTGAATGAAAACAAAGAAAACCTCCGCGTCCAAAAAGCGGGCAAATCTGTAAATGGTAAACGTGACCATCGTTAAACGCTGGAAATAAATTAGGAATTTAACTGTCGGCAACAAAATACTATTACGCTTACGACTGAAAAAACGGATCATTCTCCAATTTATCTATACTCACAACAGTTGCAGTTTCACTTGTAATTGATAGCCGAATTAAATGCGTTTCAAACATCTTTTAAGCAGAATTAAAAAAAAAAAAATGTAACGAAATTTTAGAATGGAAATTTCTGAAGCAAAGCTGAATGTTTCTGGAGTTAAGTGAACCATCAGATGAGCATTATGCAGCTCGTTAAAGATTAAAATTTATTGAGATAGCTATAACATAACAAAGACATCAGAACATATGGAAGCATAGCTGTTGCTTGCAGAACAGAATCTAACAGAAAAATTTAACAAGTACAATTGCGGTACTTTTCGACCTACGAGCCTCCTCCGAGCGCCTGCAGAATATGACATTGAGAAAACTAAAGAAACCAGAATTGGCAAATTTCCAATGTTCAGTTTTACGATTCAGCTGCATCGTTCGGTACAGATCCTCTTTGATGCAGTTGACCTTTTCTTTCCGAATGTTTAATTTGATCTTACGGGCGGTTACTCTGATTTCTGATAGAAGGCTACAGAAAGTGATTGGTTTTGGTAGTAATAGCGATGACTCGATGGCCGCAATTTGCTTATGCTGATTGTTGAACCCGAACCTCTCTTTATATAAGAAATGGCAAAAATCAGCTCCTAAGTTGTGTTTTGTCGTTACGATAAATATGACTGATGTGAAAAATAACAACGCTGTTTTACGAGCAATTTGTTTATAAATTTCCATTGACATTAGTTAAACGTCCACCTGAAACTGTATGACAACGTGGAAACAGCTGATTCTGAGGTACCAAATTTTGCGTCAACTTAAGTGTCTGACTTTCTAAAGGGCTGGTAAAACAGAACGGTAAAAAGACGAATTGGGATTTCCAAGTTTAAAATTTCAGCAGTTTTTGAGGACTGAATCACATTTTCTTATTGCTAGTTTACTGCGCATGCAATGATTCAAGATGGATGAACAGTAAAGTGAGCTTCCCGTTTACGGTTATAAGAATTTTTATTGTTATTGGGTGCACATAGTCATTTTATTGATGGTGATTTCCGTTTGAAAGTATTTCCGTTTCAAAGATTTCCGTATTTCTTTGAGTTTTTTAAAATTTTCTGTCACACGTTTTTTAACTCGGTGAGTAGTTTCTGCCAACTGACAGGAAGAAAAGTCCCATTTTTTAAGCCCTACCAGAATTATTTCGTTTGAGCACCCACAAGCTGTAAAGTTTTGAAACTGCTGCTCAAGACAACTTTGTTGAGTCGTTTTTCAGGGCTGTTAGCGCTGTTAATGCGAGTTCCGTTTCGTTATCGGGTTGGAACTTTTTTTTTTTGCATTTAATAGACTACATCACTGAATAGTCTCTGTGTTTAATCGCAATATCATCAGTTTGTTTACAAATTTATATCATATTACTTCAATTTTTTGAGAGACGAGTGCACTGAAGTTATCGACTGTTTCGCTGGTTTCTGCTCTTTGTTATATATACATGTATGATTGATTTGGTGGACAGAGTGCTTGGATGAAACTGGAAAAAACAGCTGACTTCCAAGAGCCACAGACGCGCACATTTACATATGTCCTAAAACACCCGGGTGGAGCCGAGCAAAAAATAAGCTTTGACGTCCAAATTCCTCCTGACGAGTTTCAGGATATCGATGAATATATTGCTCACATTATTGCTTCCAATCATGTTTCAAGGCCTTTCCAAGAAGGTTCTCTTTCAGCTTACAGTTTGTTCGGTTAAATTTTATACCGGTTTACTTTTTTCATTTCAAGTTCCAACCACTGACTGTCAGAAGCGTATGATTTAGTCTTCATTTAGATGTAGCAAAGGCCTTTCGTGAGTTCATTGACTGCGAGATTGAAAGTTACGAAGACAGAATTGGAGATTGTTTGGTAGAGGAAGCGTTAAAAAACTCTGAGAAGAGTGATGACGTTGTTAATTGGGTACGAATACTTACCCCTGTAAGTCCTCATTTCATCCACACCTTTCACTAGTTAAGCTTTCGGTTTTTTTTTGTCAAACTTGTTTCAAATGCATATTTTTTAACTTTGCAGAACTGTTTCGCACAAAGTGAAAGTGCATCCACTAGCTTTTGCGAAAAGTTCCAATTCGTTATGCGGAATTCATCTCACGAACGGATTGAGATGATTATCTCAATGGAAAAGAAGATGTCTGCGGAGGTTAGAACTCGTGTTGTTGAGGAATAAAAGTTCCATAAATCAGCTACCTGTAGTCTTTGTGAAACTGAATTTTTCAAATTGCAATTGGATGTTTCATATGTCACAACTAATACGAGCTCGCGATTTCGAAATGGAGATGATTGCACGAGAATGCGAAAATGCAGCAAGTAGTTCGAGTAAAGAGGGTGTTGCAGACGAAGAGCATCTACGACGGTTGAACGATCGAATAAGAGTAAGTCTTTGAGTGTTTTAAACCTCTATTTGCTTACAGGGAATGATTTTATAATTTGAAGTTAGGGGCTCTTTTGTGCTGCTTTTTAACCTTTTCTTCCGTCTCTAAAATCTCTATTTATAATTTATTAAAAGCAAGCAAACTTTTCAGGATGTAAGTGATAACTATGGGCGGCAAATTAATGCTTTGGCTGATCGGCATCGTTACGAGTATAGAAAGCTTATTTCAAGCTTGTTTGATCATGACGAGTTCCCTCCAGATGTTTTTAGTAATTTTTCAGATACAACTACTGTGGTTAAAAAGTACAGATATAAGTTATCTTTTATTAAATGGCCGATTTGCTCTGTGCTTGAGCTACCCTGTTATATTCAGAGGAAATAGAATAATCTATTATTTTTTAGATCGGCATCTGCAGTGGCTGATCTGAATAGCGCGAAACACTCAGCTAGTAACCGATTTGAAGAAAGCTTTACTATCTACCTTGGTTGGTTGAAACTACTGATTTATTTTTTCGCTAGATTTGATGTTGTTCGTTTAAAGTTTTCTTGATTTCAAGTTTTAGAGTTTAGGGGCTCAGTTGAAAACTATGCATAATATTCGCCTTCTAACAGCTCGGCGTCTGAGTGATCTCTGTCGTGTTGTTGAGGTCCTCGAAACTAATGCTTTGGATTCTAGACGTTTGCACATGAATTTATCATTATATCGGCGTGGTTTAAATGGGTTGCTTATGCTTGTCGATCGAAATCCTTATTACCACATTCATAATAGGACTGGTACGTTGAGATCTTTGCTTTTTTAGACGTGATTTTTTGAAATAGGAATTTTTCTCGTTCTTTTTAAATCTGTTAAGCTTTTTATTTCCGCTAGACTTGTGTAATTTTATTATCGTTATCACAAGTTTTACAAACAAATAACAATGATTTAGGTTTTGCTCGAATATGCGAGCAGTCAACAGAGCTTCATTTTGACTCTTTACAAAAGCAGCTAGAAGACATTAGTCGCTCGGTGTGAATTTTTAAAAATTTTTTAAAAGTATTAGGGTCATGGATTTGAAGTTTGTTGAGGTCGCATCATTAAAACATTTCTTACTGATGCTGTTTTTAGGTAGAAGAAGCTAATATGCAGCGCTTTAAAGATGTTGATTTTGAAGCTTTTGGCGAATACACTTTGCAAGTTGGAGATGTTTATATAACGAGACATTCCAGTCTGGCTTCTGTCCAGGTTTTGTCATATTGTCAGCTTATTATGAATAGGAGGGCGAGATCCCTATTGCTGCTTGTTTAAGATTTCGATAATTTTTTAAAAAAGTTATACAGGAAGTTAGTTTTTAAGGTCATTTTTCATTTGGTCGTTGATGACAATTTGGAAACTGAGGATATTTCAAGCAGGTACTGTTTTGATTTTTTGCCAGTTCATTTTAATATGACTGGATGACCTTTACTGGCTTCACTGATATTTTTCTTGCAGACATCCTTGTATTAACGGCTTGAAAAACATTATAAGACTATCATCGAAGTTTGGAATTACGACGTTTGGTATACCACTTCTTCTTGTCGAGAAGACTTCAGAAGTGAGTGCTTTTACAGCTTCTTTTAATGATTTAACTTTAGACTCTTAGTACAGTACTTCACGGAATATTTTGAATTTATTTTTTTTGTTTTATTAACTTGTTTGTGGGGCGTGATGCAATTATAAAGTTTGAAACTTGTTGTGTAGTGTAGCAAGAGCATGAATTGTGAACGATTGAAATAAGTGATAGAATTAGAGTCTGCTGCTCACGAACTGGAGAGTTTGCAGGTGCTGAGCGAATTTTTAAGCCTCATTTTCTGCCATTGCCATTTCTTTATATTAATGTGAGATTTTAATTTCAGTTGCTTTTTTTGGTTTAGAGGCGCCTAGAAAGGATAACGATGATCTAGCTATTAACAGTTCTACGACTTAATTGTTCGTTTATTTTCAGAAAATGACTGTTGCGTGGTGTTTGAAGCGTGCAGAGCTAATATTCAAGTGTGTTAAAGGATTTATGATGGAAGTTTGTGCCGGGAATTCGATAGCTGGTGGTGGTCCACCTGCAGCTGCGGTGCACTATAATGTTAATTTCATTTTACCCGATGACATAGCTGAAAATGTGTACACTCAAATTACTGAAATGTTTCCCAATATATTTCACCTTGTTCCATCAGTGACCGTTTAGAAATTCGGGATCAGTGCATATCTTTAAAATATTTTGTTACTGATGGCTTCTGGGTTTGTATTCGATTTTTACAAAAGGATTGTAATTATATTCTGTTTTATTGGGAGCAAATTGTAGATTTTATTTTACAGATTATAATTGGGTGGCAAAAATGTGTCTTTTTACAAAATTTCTACTGGTGTATTTGTTCAGTTTTGGAACTTTTGTTAAACTTTATTGTAAAATTGCATAGTTATTTTTTCAGGCTATTTATAGCATTTATGAGGTGGGTTAATATCTTCAAGTCAAGTTATTTTTGACTACATCCAATCATAACAACCAGTCAAATGTTTAGTAGACAATTGATTCAGAAAAAAAGAAGTGCATTTAATATAACTTTCAAAGAACATATTTTAAATACAGTGTGAAAGAACTGTTATGAGTAATTTCTTTTTGGATGGTCTTCTGTGGGCTATTGCAATGTTATACGTACAGAAATTGACCTCGAAGATTCGTATGAGCAATGATTAGGAAAGCATTCAATGAGCCTCGTTTTGCAGTGAAGTTATTTGGGTTTAGGTACATAAGGTTGTGTATACTTTTGCCAGTAAATAATATTGAAAAGCACGAAGGCAATTGGAAATATGTATCCTGAAATAAAAAGGTAGTGATGAATCAGTTTTTCGAATCATTTGAGTGGATTTCGGGACTATGCATCCTGATATTTTTATTGGTTTTCATCAGTACTTTTTGGTTAATGTAATAATGTACGTTTGGGGTTATGCGCACATAATTGAGTTTTGGATTGGTAACGCATAAAAGAGCTCCTTAATTGAATTCTCTCTCGACTGTTGGTGCTAGGGAGAGCAAAAAAATTTGATCAACGTTTGCGGGAAGGATGCAACTTTTTAGGACTTTAAAGTCCTGTTCGGTGTATTTTTCAAATTACTTTAATTTTTTTGACTTACTACAAGCGTAATCTGCTTTCTTCGCAGAATCCATGGTTTCAAATTTTCGTTTACACAGTTGAATTGGCTTTAGACGCAGCAACATTTCCCAGACTTTAGACTTCGCTGTTTTTTGCCGTTTGCGAAAAGGACTCATCGAAATTTCTGGTCTGTCATCTTCTGGTGTTTTCTGTCTGATCCAAACATCGTTGCATTCTAACTGAAAATAATATGCCTATAAAAGATGGCATAAATGGTTGCAATATTATACTATAAATTAAAACGACATTGCAATAAAGAGGCTAAATAACAGACAGCGTTGTTGTTGGTCAAAAGCAGTTGACGGGCTGGCGATTGTTGAGTCGTTAGCAGTGCGTTGGCTCCACTTTTTTTGCTTTCTGTAAAATTTATTTTTCTTCTCTGCTCATCTAACCATTAATATGGTAATGCTGTCTTAAGGTTGACGTTTTTTGTCTCTGTTCTCGAAGTAGTAAATTTAATAAAAAATTGTAGGCCAAACAGTTTGGGTGATTAAACTATGGCTTACTTTTTTGGAAATGCCTTGAATCCAGATAGGTCACGCCAGCAAATTCAAGTAGCGCACCAAAAATGAAGAAAAGGCACGCTGAAATTTACTTTTTAAGTTTCTAATGGGAAAATACCAATTCAGATGCTAAATTATTGGTAAAAATCTAGTATTAGCGCGGAATACATAAAAATTGCATAAAAATAGCAACAATTTTTTTTAAAGCATCTTAAGTGGGTTTAAGTACTAAAACAAACGAGGTCTGTGTTAACCGACTAACCTCCAATCCATACATCAATAGCTTTCGTGTATGAAACTGGGGGAAGCTTTGCATTTATGCCAGATGCCTAAAAATTTCTATTCTACAAGCATTAGTTGAGAAAATTTTTTTCTTCTTGAATTTCCTCGCAAACTTTTTTTTTTTCTAAATTTTAGTCAAAATCTAAAATGTTAGTAATAATGGAAAATTGTAAGGTTTTCTAATATCCTTTTTTTAGAAGTATCAATCCGTTTTACCAAAGGCGAAGTCGCCACTCTCTGGTACTTTATTTTCTAGGGCCAATTTTTTTGAAGTTACCACTGCGTGATACGTGGAAAACAAAAAATTTTGCTTTTGTTGTTACTAACAGTCCTGAAAGTTGTGTAAACTAACGTACCTGAGTAGTCATTGTCAGCAGTGTTGTGACACCTAAAGTTACCCTTGCTGGAACAGCGGTACGGTCAAGCCAAAAAGATACCCAAGATACCACAACAAGCATCGAACTTGGACCATACACTTGCAGCAAATAGAAACTGAAATAGTGAAGTCGATATCTTACTTCAGAAATACAAAAAAAGAAAGATTTTTTGCTGACACATAAGCTGTTCTGGTCTTTTTAAGTAGAAAACCCGCCATTACATTTTGCAGTTGATCATTTCCCTTCTGTTTGTCAGACTTCTTCAGTTGAAATGTGGATATCTTCAGTCTAATCAATTGGAGAACTTCATTACTAAGGGCTAACAGGAGTGAAAGAAATTAAACTTTTTCAAATTTCACAGTGGTGATTTTTAAGTCTTCCAGAGACTATGCCACTGTTAGGCCGTTTACTTCATTCAGGAAATGCCTATTTTAGTTATATTTCAGTTCAAAAATTATGGTTTTTTGACTGCCTAATTCTAGTGTGATTCATATCAAGTCAATGAAATCTGCCTTAATTTTTCCAATTTTGCTTTACCGTTTGGGAGAGCTTTTTTTACCTTTCTTACCTTTTTGTTCTCAGGACTTTCAGCGGTTCACTGGCACTCTTTTGGAGTTTTTACAGAGAAACATTGATATACATTTATTTTAATTTGCATCAAAAGTAGTGGTGCTATTAAAAGGCTCTTAACTGAAGCACTTTGAAATTTTGTTCAAAAAAAAGATACCGTTACTATAAAATAATGGTAATCAAAAAACAGATTTGTTTGTCAAGAAGCAATAAAAATTTTAAAACAAAAGGGCTGTTATTGTGGAGCTGTACCTGAACTGTCGTTTTAAGTCTAGAACAACTCTTAAGCACGAGTATGATCCAGTGGCAGTTTTACTGGTACAATAGGTTGTATTTACAGCTTCAAGCTCAAAGCTTGGTAATGAACCAGCTAATTCTTGTTTCAGCTGTATTGGAGATTCTTTTGCCCAAGTATACTCTGTAATGCAAGAAAAAAAAAATTGAACATTATAACAATACAAGAAAAAAGTTAATGCGTGTTTAGTTAATGCATGTTTTAAAAAGAAACTTTTTTTTTTTT
>UXUI01007704.1:4922-22136 GCA_900576705.1 Enterobius vermicularis
TGAGAGCATTTTTTTTTCTTCTTCTTCTGATAGGTATTGAAGGAATGAATAGATCGATGAAATTTGAAAAGTCATAAGACTGTTCTTTTCTCTACAGCTGTTTTTTTTTTTTCTGCTTCCTTCTATCTGTTCATCTATTGCACTTTGTCTAGCAAAAAAATTTTTTCTGCAACTACTCTAACGTTTTCCTCTGGGCAACAGAAAATGATTTCGTCTGTTAATAACCCTTCAGTTATGATTATTTTGTTTAGACTCCACAATGTAGTTTCATACTTTAAGGAAATAGACAGGAAAACTAGTAGAGCAGAAGACAGAAAAGATACACTGAAATATGTTGACGGGCAGAAGTTTTTTTTTTTTTTTTTGAGTGTTCTGAGCAGTAAAACTAATTTAAACAAGGCAAAAGGAAACGCTGAAGATGTAGGCGGGTACCAAGAAAATGTCTATTTGTATGTGCTGCGTGTGTATATATACATATTGTGTGTAAGTGTTATGTTGATATACGCATTGGTTATGTATGCTGCCAAGCAGTAGGCAATTCAAATTGTTGCGTATATAAGGGTTGAAGAAGTTGGAACATTAATCGATAGACTAAGGCTTAACCACCAATCTTTGTTGCTTACAAGTAAAACAAAAAAAAAAAAAATTTAGTTAACCAAATTAGAGCACAAGGTTTTGTTGCTAGTAAGGTTAGTTGTGTTTGCAACTGGAGCCTATAAGATTATTGAAACGTCCAAGAGTTTGCTAGCAAATTTTGGTATAGTTTTGTTGACTGTAATGTAAAAAATTTAGAAATTTTGAATGCTTTAGCAGTAAAGGCACTTTGCTGAACGGTCTGAACGTTATCTGCATTTATCCATTAACAGTTGTCATCAGTTATTACCATCGTTAACGGTTGTTGGTATTTATTGTTGACACTACTGATACTACCGGTTTCGCCTGTTTGAGGTGAACGCTATTGAACTTTTTTATCATTTATAAGTGAGTAAAAAGTGACAAGCAGAATAAAACTTTTTTACTTCTGTATCGTTCTCCTGCCTCTTTTTTTTTTTTTCATTGTTGTTCATTCTTTTTCTTTTATGACGTTAAAGCAAATATGAAAGAAAAAAAAAAAAACATCTGCCATTTGGTTGTATTTATATTTCTGTTCTATTTTTTTCTACTCTTTTTTTTTTTTTGCTTTTTTCCATTACTTTTTTTCTGCTGCTGCTGCTGCTGTTGCTTCTTTGCTCGCATTTTTGACATCTTTAACAGAAGCATCTTTTTCGCAGATTTACCTGTATTTTAGCACTTTAAAGTTTACTAATTCTTTTTGTTGTTGCTCATTTTATTTATTTTACTTTTTTTTTTTTTGCACAATTTTAGATTTATTGTAAAATTTTTGTTATAAATACTAAAAGAATATATCGTTATTTTTTTGTTGTTTTCACTGTAGTTATTGGTTTTGCATGGTTTTTTTTAATCTTTTGTCTGCTGATTTGTAGGCTCAAACAGATTGGGAAAGCGAAAGGACAACTGCATTTTTTTTTAATATATACTTCTCAAAAATTGCTATTGATTAATGGAACAAACGCTGAACTATGTGTGTATTCTATTCTAGTTTTTAACTTTCCTTGAAATTTTTTATTGCATAATTAATTTTGGTTCAATGCTGAAATAGGGAAAGTAATTTTTTTTGTATTTATGAATTTTTATACTATCGGTGTATCAGTCATCGAATACTGTCACATTGGTTTGTTTTGTTTCTGTTGTTATTGTTGAATGTCCCGCCATTAAATGGAACAGTTGCAAATGTCATCTCAGCATCCGCAGTTGGTTTTTGTACAAAAAAAAAATAATGCTACTTGAAGTATCAGATGTGTGTTTTCTAGAGGTCGCCAGGAATGTGCAGTTTATAGATTTGACTGGAACCTTCCAACTTCTAAAAACTTTTTTCTTTTTACCACAAATGTCACCTGTGCACCGGCGTTCTATCTGTCTATCCTTTCCCTTTTTTTTTTGTCTGTTTTTCGATAGTAGACGGTCAATTTTTGCAGGCTCTGTTTCGACGACTGTTATACGTTTGAACTCTTTGAATTATTATTCCTTAGTATATTATTGGTTGGGGAAATCTTTCAGCAATTTAAGTTGTATTAAGTGGCGTTCTTTTTTATTCAATTTACAAAACCATAATTTAATCATTATTCTTAACTGTCCAAAACAAGTGGATACATATGATCATGCTTTTTTCATTCTGAACATTAATTTTTATCAGCTATCTCCGACAACTTATTGCTATCTGCATCTTTCCTACAAATTTTGTTTACTTTTCTTCGCGCAACCTATAGATAATGTTGAGGTGAAAAACTACATGAAAAAAAAAGCCGTAAATTCTGAGGCTTTTTTTTTTGTTTTTAAAAATAGGCACTACTATTTCTAGACTACCTGTAAAAAGAAAAGTAATTTAAATTTTGTGCCTCAATTTTAGTTTATTTTTGCCTTTTTTTGGTGTCGACATTTTGTAGACAAGAAATGTATTGCTAAACTTCACAAATGGTTGTTATACTTTTTGCTTCTAAAACAAGTCTATCATCGTTTTCACATAGTTGTTGATAATTCTGACTACCTAAAATTGTTTTTGCATCTTTAATGCAATTTATTCTAAAAATTTAAAAGACTTTTTGCTGCTGGCCAAATAAAACCAATCTACTGAGTGCAAGCAGTTTAGTCTGTTGGTACTCAGTAATCCCTTAGTTCATTTCAGCAACTGATCTTTCTTTCTGTTTACCGATATCAGACGCCGTCTATGTCACCTTAAACACTTCATCTAGGAGTCTGCCGTTTCTTTAATTTTTGTACTTTTAACAGTGCCAGTTGAACTTTCTTTTTTTTCTTTCTTAAACAGCAGTCAAAAAAGCGATATCTTCTGCTAAACAGATGGCGATAATACAGTGGGCTGTATTACAGGAAAAACGATAAGTACTCTTAACTTCCATTATGGCGATCTTTATTTGATGTGATTTTCATGTGAAAAAAAAAAAAAACAGGCGGAAAAAACCTCGTGAATTCTACTTTTTTCCCAACAAAAATTTTATAGTTACAGTTTTGTAACAGTTTTTAAACGTTGTTCTTTAGTAATTCACTGCTCCATACATTTCTTCGTCAACGAAAGCGCTCATCACTTTATCATTATTATTGAGTTAAATAAACGGGAAGAAAAAGTAGACATGGATGGTATATTTGAATCAATGACTTGCTGCTAAAAAAGCAAACATTTAGAAGCCGAACTGCGGCTTTCTTTTGTGCCTGTTACCTTCTAACTTGTCATCGTCTTCAGATGCACCATCCCTTCACTTTCGGCATCATCTATTTGTTGTTTACGGCAGGAGTAAATCTGCAATCATTGATACGCACTGTTGACAATTTATTCATTTTGAAAGTTTTCAAAAAATAAATAAATAAATAAATGAATAAATAAAAAGTGAACATACGTGACAGCATTTAATTTTTGTAGTCAGTATAAACGAATGGCCGGCAAAAAAGAAGAACAATTATTTAGAGATGGATGAGAACAAGTTATACAACTATGCTGACTTGTCGTCGACAAAAACCCAGAACTTTGGTTACGAACACCCAACGAATGGACGGCATGTTAGACCGATGGCTTGTCATCGTCAATCTTCTTTTGGACAATTTTAGACATTGTTGTTCATCGTGGTTTCTGAATTACTATGATTTGTGTACTGTTGGTTAGCCTACTTGCTTAACGGAATGGTTCCTTTATCTTTGATAACGCCTACACACATTCTTCTGGTGGATATAGGCAGTTCTGAAGATACCGAGAGTTACTGTATGGGTGGATGGTTTCATAGATAATTCATATCCATACAGCCTGAATTCGCGAGTATCCCGCAGAACCTATTATTTTGGTTGGGAATGACCATTTTTATTTCTTTATTTTTCTTTAACTGAACAGCGTAACATTTTTTATAATATTTTTTTTTATAATATTCTGATTCTGTTTTTTTAAATAATATTCTGATTTCCTGCTCAAATTAGTAGTCTGTTTCCATTTAATTCCACATAATTTTCCTAATTTTGATTCTGACTACTTCGTTCTGTGTTTGAAAGTAGCTGAGTAAGAAGGATGACTGAGAAGAGATTAATTTGGATTGGTAACAGCTGTAACATTCAAAATCGTTAATTTTCTGATTACTCATTAATTCTTTGGAATTTAAAGTTAAAAAAAGAGGTCTCTTAACAAGCTAAATTAGATTTTTCGTTCAATGCAGAAGTTTTTGTGGTTTCTCTTTCTAAAAACTTCATTGCTTTCAGTAGTGTTTGTTGTGTAGAAAAAATTTTTTTTTGACAACCATATGGTTTGATAAATTAATGTTTTTGAAACTGCTGAGTGCTGAAATAGCCCGTACCTTCAAGACTGTCACTAAACGCTGCCTGATAAAGGGGATTCTGATGGCTCTGAGTGACTTCTGTAGGGAAACATCCATTTGTTACTATTTCCAAATTTGTTTTTTCAGTTTATGGACAACATCGACTGAATTCTGGCTGCATCAGCATATTCAGCGTTTAATTCCATTGACTTACTGTTAGCTGCAGTGTTCTTTTTCCTTTGCTGTTTTTCAAGCCTACTAAACAACTAAAGGCGAAATTGCTTCTTGTTTCTTGGTTTTCATTTTATCATCATTGAGGTCTTCTAATAACGCTCATTTAGGACATGAAGAGAAGATGGTGCTTTCTGGCAGTGACTGTTCGTGTGTCCTTGTACCTGACCAATCTGAACTGGAATCTGCTTGCTCAACCACTACTTATCCAGACATCTTGCAGAAGTTGAATGATATGAGAGCACATGAAGAAGCATGTGATGTATTTTTCATTGTTGGAAGAGAAAAAAAGGTTTCTTTGCTGTTTTTATTTCTAAGGCTTTATTACGGTTTTTTTCGGTTTTTTCTATCTATAACAGTTTTGTTCCTTTTGCTTTACGATTGTAGTGGACCGCTGAATGTATGTATTATAGGTTAAAAGTTTTAAAATTTTGTTTTTTTTTTTCAAAATTTGCCATCTACATTTTTGCCCAACAGTAAACTACCACTATTTGCTTAGAAATTGCAGTTGTTTATTTTATTTTAGCGATTTGCTGCTCATCGTCTTATTTTAGCTGCTTCTTCTGATGTCTTTTATAGGAACTTTTTTGGACCTCTCATTTCGAAAGGTGAAGTTTTTTGTGTGTAAATTGCAATGACATCCTGCTTTACTTCTTTACTGCGTCATTTATCCACCTCGACCAGTACTGTATATGAACAGTTTCCTAAAACTTTTGTAATATGCAACTTGTTCTTCTAGATGGATATTCGAAAAAAACCGCCACACTGATACCGGATGTTGTTCCAGAAGCTTTCGAAATTCTTTTGCAGTTCTGCTACTCAAGATCTCCTGAAATAATAACGGATCTAGTGGTTCATACTCTTTATGCAGGTAATCCTAATAACACTTTCCAAAAATAGCTTTCTAACAGAATTTCTTGCATTTTTGAGCAGTATTCATTCCTAATTAAAACTTCTTGAGACAGGTAGCAGTTTTATTTATCATTCAGCTTACTAAGTTGTTGCTGCCATCACTCTTAAAGTATTACCTTTAAGAAGTTCAAATGTCTACCTAAGTGATTAATTTAGCTGCAATTTTTTCTTTTAATTTTTATAAGCTTTGATTTAATTATTTTTTTATTGCTTTGTAGCCGAAAAATATAATGTGAGACGCTTAAGAAGCAGTTGCTTACGACAACTTGCGGCAACCAAAGTTGAAGATTCAATGACTGTTCTGGAGCAAGCTCTGGAATACGAGGAAATGACAATTGTCGATCGCTGTCTGAAAATAATTGATAGTAACTGTGATAGAATAATTGCATCAAAAGGTACTAAAACCAATTTTTACGGCTATTAAGTTGCAATTTTCTGCAAATAATTATGCGATTCTATGAAACGGTAAAGACCTGTCATTCTTAAATCGGTTTCTCTTTTCTTTTAGGCTTAAGGAACTGCAGCGCCAGAGCTTTGAAAGTGATTATTGGTAGAGACGAATTTAGCCCTACAAGCGAGTTGACTTTGTTTACAGAAGTTGTTGAGTTCGCAAAATTGGTGTGCTTGGCTTTTCTTATGCTTTTTTTTGTTATGCCTTATCAACATTGATGAATTTTTTAAAAAATGGTTTTAAAAAAATTTTTATTTTGCCTTACAGTTTCATCTCGAACGCAGGTTTAAAATTCAATTTATTGCAGCAATGTAGACATCAGAATTTAATCACTACTGGAAGCAATTTAAGGCAAGTTCTCGGCTCGATATTATATTTAATCAGATTTTCTTCAATGTCGGTTGAAGACTTATGTGAAGCAGGTCAGTTTTTTTGCTTCTACTGCTTTGAACAATTCTCAGTTTTTGGGTGTTAATGTTTTGCAATATGGTGCTAGCTGGCCAGAACTTTTTAGCAGTCGCTGAGGGGAAATTAGATGGTCTTTCAAGAACTCTGTTTGTGACGTTCTTTTAGATTTTACATACGCTGCTATATTGCTTCAATTATGACCTTTTCAGCTAAGCAGGGAGTACTAACGAATGAGGAAGTTGATGAGCTTCGTTATAGTATAACAGCGAATTCAGGGGAGACCCCACATTTCCTAATACATCCTCGTTGTTCATTAGGTATGTTTTCTCCAAGAAAGCAGCCAGTGTAAATAAAATATTGCATTATTTTTCTTCAGTTTTCACCATTATTTTTTTGACTTATCTTCAAAAAAAGCTAATATGCACTGGTTGTAAGTACGTCTAATTTTACTTTCAGGGATACTTCAAAAACCTACTTATTCTTTTAGAAGAGCGACAAGTGTGGTGAAAGTTGATTGGATGAACCTTTCAACAGCTCTTTTGTAAGAACCTTTGATTCTTTTCTCCCATAACACTAAGTTACCAATTATGGAAGAATCAGATCTTTAGTAAAGTCCTGAACCAGTGAAGGTTGTAGTGACAATTCATTTACAGTTTCCAAGTTGATCGAAATATATTTATTTGTTGCGTTGGTATTTATACCCATTGCGATGAGAGTGAAAAAATTCAGCGCGATGAAGTTTCCATAATGGTACGCTTTTTTGTATGCCCTCATGTAACGGAATTTCACTGTAAGACCCCTATAATGTTTTCTAGTTTTTCAGAACTTACAAATAAGACCATACACGACTTTTCTCCATAGTGTAAGCTGAAACTGCTAGGCAATTTAATATTCTAGAGTTAAGTGTTCGTAATCTCAGCATTCCTTACACTTACCCTAAAAATTTCACGTCTTTCACTGATTTGTCTAATGAGACCACTTATTTAATATTAATTCGAGATGTTTTTAGTTTGCTCCGTATGGTGAGAACACGAAAAAGTTAGTCATTGCAAATCTCCATCAGGAAGACAACATCGTATTTATTCATTTAGCAGATCATCTGGCACTCAGTGGAGGAAGAAAATATTACTTCTGCGTTAATCTTAGCGTGAGCCCATAATTTTTTTCTCATGTATTAGAAGTACAGTAATACAAATAATTCAAAGCCAATTCAGTATGTTTGCTCATATGGCTCGTTAATTGCTTGCTTCGGAACACCTTCACTGTTTCACTTATTGCGCATCTAGTCTGAGTAAACTTCATACCCACTAGTCAGTCACTTCTTTAGGCAGTGTTTGCAGATTTAAAGTGTTTTTTAGTTTTAATCCAAAGGTGCTAAAATTTTTCCGAAAACGTTTAAAAGATCGCATTTCTTATTTTTTAAATGCTCAGTTCTTGCTCAGTTTTTGGAAATAAACCTTAAAAGTCTTAAGCTTTGAACATTAAAGAAGTAGAGCTTACTTATTCTTCATTTAAGAGTATCCCTCATGGCCTTTCAAAGTAACCATCGATTTTTTCTACATTTTTCAACTACTAATAAAGTATAAGTACGCAAGTCTGGCAGGATCACCTCGTCTTTTACAAATTCTTTTACATAACTGGACACTTAATTCCGAATTTCATATAAAAATGGTCGTTAACACGGTTCATAACTATAGTCTTGAATTAAAGAGGATGCCTCACAGGGCGGATATAGCTGGACCCGATGGTTTTAACAGCAATTCCCTCCTCCCCTCACCTCTTGCTCCTTTCGGTATAGTATTTAGATAAAAGGGAAGTGGCGGAGTTTCTCACCTCTAGCTCTAGGTGTTCTCCACGGAGAGCCTAACCAATTTACAACTTAAAGTCTTTGCCTAACCGTTTGTGAGTTTTGAAAAATTTGGATGGTTGGCAACATAACGCGCAAGGAGCACTTTAGTTTGTAAGGAAGATTTCCATTCTGCTTAGGAATTTTCTGCTTTTCTCAAAAGAAGTGTGTTGTCAAAAAACTACTGGTCGATTTGCTTTTTCAGGACGCTGAAGGCCGGTATTTTTATTGTAACTCTGCATATGTGCCACCAACTACTGTAACGACGTGTGGTGGGATAAGCGTGACGTTAACGTGCGACAGAAGAAACGGGAATGAGTTCTTCCCTGAATTACGTTTCACCTTATAGCACACATCAACCAGTTTCCCCTATCAAAGTTACAGTACAACTAGAAGGATCACACTAGAAGTATAGGTCAATTACGCATTGTCTAGGATGACGCAGCATCGCTGGCTTTTTCGCGGCACGACACACTACGTATAGTCAGCCAAACGTAAAAAGGACCAGGCCGAGTTCATTCACCGGTCTGTGCCGACAGCGTGAGACTTCCAATTTTTCGCTGATAACATGCCAATAAAGTTGTTTCCGTCACTACCAAATAGTAAAGTCCCATCTTCTAATTCTTCGACCTAAAACTGCTTTTGTTAGCAGGGCCTTTATAAAAGTGCTCTCTCTGTACTACTACGAATTATTTTAAAAAGTGAGAGAGGGAATTTAAAGTCGACCACAGTATAAAAATCAGAACTTATTTTTGTATGGATAAACCTACGCCGCTTAAGGACGTCTTCATCAACCACCTGTCGCTCGCAAAACTTGAGGAGAGATACTTTCTACATATGCCAGTACTTTTAAAAACTTGCAATGAACTTCCGATACCTGAGAGATCGACGAAAGATGCGTGCCTGATGGGTCTTGCAAACTTTTTAATATCCTCCCAGAGCGCACGTCAACCAGCAATACCATGCCATATTTAGGAGAGAGGTAGTCGACAAGCAATTCAAAAATACTTCTTGACGCCAACTGAAAAGAGGAATTTGTTTTAGTGGAGGCTATAAGCTCTATAAATAAAGTTTTTGGCATTCATGACCTTCTCTTAGTAAGCCCGCTTTAAGGTACTAATGAAGAACACAAAAATAATGCAATTCAAACGGATTAACTAAATGGACGAAATGGACAGTTATTATAAACTATGAAAAAAAAAGAGCCGTTAAGGAGGCAAACCTTTGCGAGACTGTTTCGCAGCATTTGGTTTCTGGTAATGAACTCATCGCTCTGAAGTCTTAGACTTCCTAAAGGGACCCATAGGTTCCCATCTTTTGAAAATCGTATATTATCTGGGTAACCAGGTAAGTTATCAATCACCACTGTGAATGTATTTGGTTTATTGAAACAATACCTGGAATTTGCAAGAAAGACAGCTTTATAGGAGAGAAATATACGGTGCCATAGAATTTCTGACAAAACAACGAAGAAAGTAGTCATGTTCGCATTATCGCCACCAGTAAGTGAGGAGGCTCATTGACTGGAGAATAGTACCATACTTGCAGCATATTATCAAAAAAAAATTTTTTTTCTCAGCCTTATCCTCTCCTACAGCCTTTTCTCAAACCAAAAAAGTTCTTGTAAGCACTAAATTTGGATGAAGAGCTCCAAGCAGGCCGACAAAAAGCGGGGTACTCAACGAGTAAAACAAGATTTTTTTCGTGCAGAAACCATTTGAAATAAGATGAGCCGTGAATGAACAAGCAGCTATTCTTACTGTACATAACTATTCTCTAACCGCAACTGCCAACAATGACAAATGACAGATAAAGGTTTTAAGAAATACCTTAGTATCCTAATGTTCCCCATTTCCGCAAATAAAACGCATTTTCCACTACGCTCAACTTGAATACCATTTGGGTACTGCAAGCCATCTAATAAAACCTTCACTTCTCCAGTTTTAATGTTGTATGATAACAATCTGCAATTTACAATATATGAGTCCAGGAATGTCAGTCACTTTTCAGAAGCAGTACTGCTAAAAATTTTCCAAAAAGTACTGTATTAGCTAGAGTCGCAACTAAAAAACAGCGGTTAAAAAAAGCATATCAAATGCAAATGATCGTATGCCCAGAAAAAAGTCGTTTTCAGGTTTACTAGTGAGCCATAAAATGCTAATAAATACCGTCCATCACCACCATGTTCCACCAAAGAATACAAACAGTCTCGGTCAGAAAACTTTTTCGAGGGTTCTGACAAAATTAAAGTTATACCATCGTCCAACTCATCAACATCATTTAAATATTTTATTGGTGTTGCATTAGGGTCGCTGCTAATGGGTGTCCCAGGCCGCAGAATAGTCACATAGTCTGCTAAAACAATTCTTGGACTTTGAAATATTTCCTCTGAATTAATCTGGGTCATGGCACCGAAGGTCAATCAAATTTAGAAACACTTAAATAAGCCGAGCAGACAAGGTTAAGGTGCTAACCTGTAACTACATTGAATTCATATAAGCCATGATACGCATCAGCTATAAGCAAGTAATCAGCTTTATTCTTCCTGAAACGAAGTCCAAGTGGCCGGCCACATTGTAGAGCATCTGAGTATGAACCACTGCAGTTATTCGATATCTCACCATAACGCAGATGAACATTTCTTTGAATCACAAGCTTAAATAAATAGACTGCAGTAATCTAAATTCTAGTAGAAATAGATAACACGCTTACCGAATCTGGTCCTTTTGCTCTGAGCTCAACGATATGACCACTTTTCAAACCAGTGTAAATTGTCTTGAATGAACTGTGAACTGCAAATGATTCAGGGCCCAAAACATTCTCGTGTAATAGCACTTTAGCTTTGGACAAAATTGTATTAGGCGCCAACGGCCCTTCAAGGATGCGTGGTGGTGGCAAGCTGCAAAGCTCTTAAGGATGTATGAGTTTAGGTTTGCGGGTCAAAATAAGTTTTTTTAAAACAAACATTAATAGCTTTACGCTGACCACCCTAACATCAAATTATTATGCAAGTAATTAGCTTACTAGCTTTCCATAAATAGCGGCACGCCTCTTCATTATTTTACAGCAGTCACAATCAAAAAAATCTCTTTAAACCAGAGGACGTATAAACTATACTAAACCCAAAGAAAACAGCATTTCTCTTTAAAATAACTAAACTGAGCCCAGCTGATGAGCTCTGTAACAAGTTTTTCAAGGCATAGCTATTCTTAGAAGGCAGAATTTACAGCGGCAAATTGATCTGACTCCGGATAGCGCAAGACCAGTCAAGTTTTAGCTCAGCCTCAACGACTAGATGAATTCCTATTCTTATCAAATTGTTCTTCTTACTCTGCAAAAAAAGAAACAATTCAATGAGAGGCGAAAAACTCTTTCGCAATCCTACAGTCAGCCTCCTGATTTAAAAAATAACGCATCTGTACAAAGGCACTTCTTCACAACAGTGACTTTGAACTTTTCAAGCAACAATGATAAAAGTTTTCAAACCTACGTGACTGATATAGCTCATCTGAAATCATTCATGGTTTAAAATACAAGTGAACGAAATCTATTCTTTTGACCTAAGATGTGTACAAAAAATCGCTCAGTAATGTCTTCAAAAAAACTGCCATTTTTCTCAACCTCAAATAAAAGAAAAGTAGTTTTATCGGCAACAAGACTTGTAGGCAGAAATTCTAAACCTAAATTAAAAACATACACGAAGTCATCAGAAAATAAAGATTAATTATGCGCTTCAAGGACTTTTAGTTCCATAACTTTTCGCATGTTACTAGCTATTTAGAAGACGAATACCACCCTAGGGTGCACAGAAAAACATAGTTTTTAGTATACTGTTCGATAAAACTTTCCACATGCCTATTCTAAATCTAAAACTGCCTCAAAATATGATTCTTTCCAAAAGTGCAGCATGTGGTTGAAAATGAAATTTCAGCAAACTCTCATCATATTCAATCAAACCTGTAGGACTTTGATTTGATTGGGCCTTCACCAAGTAGAATTTGTGCAGCCAAGGTAAAAACCAACAATCCAAACGCGCATAACGTGAAGAGCAGACCAGTTTGAAACCTAGAAAATTTTTCAGATAATATCCCGAGCCTTTTGCAGTTTACAACGACAAATTCTTTTAGCTTAATTATTCAGTCCCTAAGGTAATTACTTCTTTCTCCGTTTCATTTGTTACCTCCTCTTCAAGAGAAAATATCCTACCATTACGACACAAAGTCTGCAGTAGTAGTAGGAACCATGCCATCTATCTTCGTCAACGACTACGACCAAAGGAACAAAAGCAAGCAGATAATGGAGAGTTCTATTACAAGAGGAGAAAAGAAAAAACCAGAGGATAGAATTTGTCCCACGTTGAGACCAGTTCAATAAATACGAAGTAACAACAGTCTTTGACTAGCATCACACCAATATACGCTCTGATTTCTTCGCCTCATAACCAGTCAATCAACCATCTTCGGTGAAAAAACAAAACAATACCATCAAAAAAGAAACTTCGCTAATTATAGTAAAGAGATAAAAGGCGACAAAAATTTCAGATCCTTTAACTTTCGCGTTCAGTCAAAGAAAACTATCGTTGAAAGTGGTAAAAAAAGCAATCCAACCCTTCCAGTTCTTCAAGGATTTTTAAACATCCTACTGAGCAGTATTAACACCAACCAAACGCAACAGTTTTAAGAACTTTTTCTCTGATCAAATGCTTTAAATAACAAAGAAAACGAGCATTAACAAATATCGCAATATCAATTTGGCACCAATCGTTCTATACTTCGTAAGACCAGTCATCTATTCAAAAAGATCGAAAGAATTTTAAAGAAACCTGATCACTCACAGTTCTCCTGCGCTCGGTGTGTCATTCTTAAAACCCATTTTTTCACCGGTGGCATCTTCCTTTGTAGTACTTCCTTCGATCTTTTGCTTCTTCTTACGCTGTTTCAGGAACGGCTGTTTTTGGTCCATGACTGCCACAGGTTAAGGCCGCAGCAGCTGCACGGAATTTAACTGACGTTTCTTAAACATCAATATCTAGCATTTTGAACAGAGCAGTAGCCAAACTGGAAGTTGCCACAGTGCTGACGATGACAAGAATTAGCAGCACTTATCGTATACAAAATATGCAAACATTATGGCAAAATAACTTCTGTAATTGGCACAAATACAAAACATTAACATCCAATTTCAACTCCGTTCAAACAAACATTTGTGTAACATTGATGTGTTGAGACCTTGACAATATATTTGACGCTAATTCTCAAAGCGGACTGCTCCCTCCTGCTTCATAGACTAAACACTTACGTTTTTTTCCATAATACAGCCTATAAACATTGCTAATCTTGTTGCTACGCTCTGGCAACCACAAACGTGGCAACTGCCTGCCAATTTGCATATAAACCAATAATTACAACTTGTAATTGATCGTGACTTGCAAAAATTTTCCGGACGGTTCAGACAAATTTTTTAGACCGTTATAAGTGAGCTTAAGTTTGACAAAAATCTTTCAAAATTGACAGGCAGTATTGCCAATATCGAAAAGTGCAGAAGTGCACTTAATAGAACCTACTGTATCAGGATCCAGCATCGACCTGGGGGAATCAACAGAGGTCAGTTTTCACTAAAAAACGATTTAAGGCAGTTTCCATCTAAACGTAAAAATCTACAATAAATTACTGGACAAACAATCATTTATTGGAAGGAAGTATGGAGGAATATAGTTGCCAGCGGGGAATGATTTTGGCAATTAGATGCGAGACTGCTTTTGCAATTTTAAGATACAACACCTTCACTTTCATTACCTTACCTAAAAAATTAGGCCTTGGAAGTTTACTGGCAATAGTCTTCAATATGTGCCAGGATCCCGTCTTATGCTACGTACTCAGAGGATATCCTTTTTAGTAGAGAAGCGCAATCGATGACCAAGAAACGGTGATCTCGGTTTTCTTTTGGGTAAAAAAAGGTATCCAGCCTTATAAAACCACTACTTTGTTCCACTCTGCCAAGGATCTCAGACAGTGGCAGTAGAGCTTGGAAACCACCGTAAATTTAAATGCTTCATTAGTGTTCAAACTACTATAATACTGCAGTATTCGAATTTTCTCCTTTAAAGCTAAAGTTTATGTTTTATTATTAAATTTAGTCCGTCAAGTCCATGCACGTAGCTTTTAATGTTAGGAACGGGGGCTATAAAGAGGACGGCAGTTATGACTGCGAATAACTATTACACAAGAGTCACTTTCGCTGATGACCTTACGACGTGAATTAGATATAGCACAGAAAGCTGGGGTTTTTTCGACGCAATTTTCCACATTTTTAAAAACTGTAATGATAGAAAAAATTCTTGGAAATACAAAAAAACTACGACGAGTAGGGAAAAACTTTTTCCATCGTCTTTTTCCTTGACTTGCCGAATAATCCATCTGCATAAAAACGAAATAACTGTTTGATGACATGCCATAATTCATTTTACTGGATGCATTTTGCCGCTAAACTTGTAGTCCCTAGAGATCCCATAACCCTACTTGCGGAAATCTGAAGTTCTTCTGAAGAGGAACCAACTTCAAGCGACATAGGCGCCTGTTTCCAGTAGGTCATCCGCCTCATCTGATTGAGATATAGCAACAGATATCTTTGAGTCCTTAATCGAGTCATCGATAGTGCAGGAATGTCATTGAATGTTCATATTGACATTCAAGCCAGTGCTGTTATCGCTGATTTTCTGTATTAAGCACTGGTTAACTAAAATCAAGGTTATTAAAGATGAGAAACTGAACACAGAATAGCGGCTTTAAGACGGTTTTTTTTTCAAATCTATTAGGCAAAAAAAAATTTGCTCGAAACCTACCAAATTAATCTTCGCTACATAACAATTTCAGATTAAAATTTAAGTCGACAATATACGCTAATTTAGCAAACAAACAAGCTCGCGACAAAGCTGAATCATGATTAGCTTTTTTTAGAACTGAATTTCAGCAGCGAATTTTTATGAAAACCTTCAGAAGGCTGAACAGAAAGTAGCAGAAGGAACGTGCGAAAGACTGCGAAGTCTTATCATTTACACAACATGACGACGTTGAGGTTCATATCATTCTCGTATTTTTTTTTGAACTGCTTGGCTGGTACCAGTGTAGCTTTAATATCATACGAAGAAAGACTAACATTTGTTCTTCGTTTTACCGTTCTGAAAGCTAGAAAACTTCAGTATAATTATTTGGGAAAGATTCTTACCTCTGCAATAACGAATAAAAATAGTTTTAAACCTCACAATAATAATCGCATCGCTCCAACTTCTTCAAAACCTTCACTTTTTATGTGGTTTTTTCCACTCTGACCAGACTTTTTGATGATAAATTGAAAAGAAATTCTGGTGAAACATAAGTTAAGAAAAGTACGATTTATAGTCTTGTAAAATGTGTCAATTCCTTGGCAGTCTGATCATGGTTATAAAAAATTTTTCTAGTTTATTATTTTGCAAAATTGGGGACCTTTCAAAATTGTTAAAATTAGTGTTCTGGCTTGATATCGTCAGTCTTGGAAGCCAAGCAACTAAAAAAGTTGCTTGTCAAAGTGAACAATTCCTTGAAACTAGAATAGATGAAGACTCAAGAGATTATAGATTTTCTAAAGTCTGAGAATCAGACTGGATTTTCCTAAATTATAACTGTCTAAACTCGAGATTTTTTGTTATGACCTACGAAGAGAGTATACTTTCTACAACACATTCTGCTGTTTCTTAAATTTGCGCCCCCCATTTTCCTGTTTCGTAGAAAAGGAAGAAATCTGCACTAAAGATGACAGCGGGAAAAATTAGCAGCTAACCGAATAAAAAAAAATTTTCACAATTAAAAAACTATTATTTTTTGTTACCGTTTCAAAAAAGAAGATTTTTTGCACACCGCACAATTTTTAAAAATAACATTTTAATAAATTTAATAAATTTTGAGTTTTTGTGAAAATATGAGTGTATTGCAGCATACAACAAGACTTTAATTGAGATGTGGCTTGTTATACAAAAATTTTGAAAAGGTTGAATGTTACGCTGTTTAATTAACCAATTTTTCTAAGTAAAAGATTTTGAACGTTGAACTAAATTTTGAAATTATTAAGCCGAGCAGTATTATCAAGAAGAATAGCAGAAGTCGTTTTTCTTTTTACTGCGAAAACGATGTGAAAATTGTTTAGGCATAAAATACGAAATAAAATCAAGTAATTACTAGCTTTGTGGTGAGAACTGAATATAAATTATGCATAAACCGGAGACTATTAAATTCTTTTTATAGAACACAGTTTACTTTTTTTGCCTTAAAAAATCCTAATGAGTAGGTTAATTTTGTTTATAAAGAAGCACCTTTTCATCGGTTTCATAATTATCTGCTAAACTGATATTTAGCAAGCGCTAATTTCTTGAATGAGGGTGCTCCAACTTTATGTTAAAAAAAAATTGTTTCTTACCAATTTATAAAATAGAATAGTAACACTTCATTTGTATCTGTTAAAACTCAAAAACAGTACACACCACAAAGACTCGATTTGTGTATTTACATTGACGTAAAAAAAGAAAAAACTGACTTACAATAAAAACGCTTTCATTCAGCACTTTAGTTTGAATAGGTAAGACAAAAATTTTTTTATTTTTACTATACAGTTGTATAAATAAAAAATTTTTAAACAGTCTTGATTAGAGTACTAAGTTTAATGAATTCTTCCCCATTTTATTTACACAAAAACTTAAAGAAAAATTCTGTTTGTGATTCACGGTAAATTAATATCGTTTCCGGGAGCTTCCTCGTAGATAACTTTGAAATGTTGTGAGAAATTCTGAATATCTGCAAAATTTTCACGTGGAAACGAATTTACAGTTAGACTGCACTAAGACTTGAGCTGTTGTAAATAAAACAGTTGGAAGAAATTAATTTGAATAAACTCAAATTTCACTTCAGTACGTAACACACAATTCATATAAAATAGAAACGTAAGTCAACAAAAAAAAAAAAAAAAAA
>UXUI01007705.1:5470-20729 GCA_900576705.1 Enterobius vermicularis
GGACAACCCATCTGCTTGTCCGAATTGACGAGTGAGGCGGTATTCAATTTTGAAGGTATAATTCATCTAGAATAGAGCCCAACGTTGTAAGCGGCTCGCGGCAAGTACTAGGATACCTTTCTTTGATCCAAAAATAGCAACCAACGGCTGATGATCCGTTAACAGAGTAAATTCTCGGCCCCAGAGAAACTGATGAAATTTTTTTACTGCAATAATAATACTTAGAGCTTCGCGCTCAATTTGGGAATAGTTGAGTTCAGCTTGAGTAAGAGATTTAGATGCGTGAATAATCGATTTCTCCAAACCGTCTGAAAAGCGGTGAAATAGAACCGCGCCGATTCCATAACTGGAAGCATCTGAAACAACAAATAATTCTTGCTCAGGTTGGAAGTGCGTTAAGGACAACGGAGATGACAGAATTTATTTGAACTTGTCAAAAAAGTGTGGCATTTCACTGACCATCAAAATTCGGTGTTTTATGCAGCAGTTTTTCCAAGGGTGCTCTCAATTTGTAAATCTGCAGGACAAACTTTGCGTAGTAATTTACAAAGCCTAAATAAGAGCGTAGGCTCATTAAATTCGTAGGTATTAGCATTTGTTTTATTGCTGCAACCTTGTCTGGATCTGGACTTATCCCTTTTAAATCGAGGATAAAACCTAAGTATTTAACTGACTTAGCCAAAAATGTGCATTTTTTATTGCGCTGGCAAAAACCGAATGGCTTCAATCGTAGTAATACAGCCCTTAACCGTTGTAGGTGTTCTCCACGTGTTTTAGCTGAAACCAGAATACCATCCAAATATGTGACAACACCAGGAATACCTGAAATCGTCTGGGACATGACTTGCTGAAAAATTGTCAGTGCTGAATTGACACCGAAAGGTAATCGATTATATTGGAAAAGTCCTAAGTTTGTGTTAATTACAAGTAGTTGCTTTGATGGCTCATTAACCTCTATTTGTAAATAAGCATTAGAGAGACCCGGATGAGAAAAGAAGGCTTCGCCATCGAGAGTTGCAAAGATATCATCGGGAGTAGGTAGTGGAAATTGGTGAATATCTATTGCTGCATTTAATCCCATTAAAGAATCGGCGCAAACTCTAATTTTGTCATTTCCTTTTTTGATCACAACTATTGGGGCAGTCCACTGAGAGTAAACAACTGGTGAAATAATGTCTGCTTCTACCAAGTGGGATAACTCCTCTTCTAGTGCTGAGCGAAGTGCGCAAGGCACTGGACGTTTGGGTCTAAAAACTGGAGGCGAATTAGGTTTCAACTGAAAGTGTGCTTTCGCTTGCGTACAGAGACCCAGGCCCGGCTGAAAAACCGACGTGATTTGTGAGAGTTTTGATAAAGCGCCGTCTTCTAGAACTACATTACAAAACGATTTGATTAGGACGTTGTCCAAACCTTAAAGCAATATAAGGTCTCTTCCTAAAATGCTAATGGCATTGGTATTCAAAATCCGCGCTATCGTAGAGACGACACGACCCTGAAATTCTACTTTAGTGGAGACCTCTCCAGTAAAAGATGACGGGTCCCCAAAATAGCTCTGGACGCAGACAGAAACTGGACTTAAAGCTGGAGAGCTTATGTTTCTCTAGTCATTGTGACTTAAAATTGTAATCGGTGATCTTGTATCTAGTTGGATGCTAAGCGGATGTGCATTCATGCATAAGCGTACGACAAAATTTCTCGTCTGCTGAGGTTGTAATACTGGAGCAAAATTAGGAGATTTAATCCTATTAATGGAAAAATGGAGACGTCCCAGAGTCTCGTTTCCTTTCCCTGTGTGTGACTTTCCACTTGCTGTGTTACGTGCGTTGCCGACTGGAGAACTTGTAAAATTTTTGCTTCTGCAAATTCTAGCGAGGTGACCTTTTTTGTGACACTTATGGCTTTCAGCCTGGCAAAATTTACAGTCTTGTCGTTTGTGTCTCCCATCACAGCTCAGGCATGGATGTAAGTCAAAGTTACCTGTAAAATTTACAGGATGTAGCGCTAAAGGTCGGCCATTTAAAATAGAATCAATTGGCGGTCGCCCTGAGTCCATATCAATTTGCTTGGCCTCGGCAGTAATTTGGGTTTCTGAGCAATAGACAAAGCCTAATCAAGCGTACAATTTTCAATTTCTAGAAACTTCGCACAAACTTCAGCATCATTAATTCCCGTCGTGAACACTAGAGCCAGAGCAAGCTTGCAAAAATCACCGAGTGCGCCAAATGCAGCCTTCTCTTTTACGGTATTTGCAAATTCAACAAAAGATTGACTACCTTGTTTTAAATAAAAGAAATGATAACGTTTAGCAAACAATAATGTTTTTATACCATACATTGCCTTCAGTTGTGCAATCAGTGTGTCCAAAGATAATTTTTTAACATCATCTGGTTGCACAAAAGCAGCTAAAGAGCGATATACGTTTGCAGAAAGTGAATTTAAAAGGAACAAAGATTGATTCGCTTGCTGAATGTTCGAAATATTAAGAAAAACTTTATACTTTGAAAGCCAGGAATTAATGTCGTCGGAGGCCGGATCAAATGGCTCAGGTGGATGGGCAATAATTTGAGACGCCATAATAAGCCAAGAAAAATCCTTCTTGCAAGAACTTGATCGCCACTTTTATGTTCTTCACTTATACCAATCCTTTATTGGAATAAGTCGAACAATTTAAATATAACGCAAAAACATGTAATAGATAAATGGCAAGAAATAGAACAAACCAAGAAATAATACAAGAAATCACTACGTAGACAATGTTGCCCAATAGTCGCAGTAGGACCGAAGCAACTCGTAATAGGGAAACTAAGAAGTAGGTAATGGGGCAACGCTAAGCGCACTAGATAAGAAGTCACAACGACAACAACAACTGGTGGCCCAGAGAAACCTCCTTTTATAGTGAGTCAATGGAGTCCTCAGGACCCTCAAGGCATTTTTTTTTGATAGTTTAATTGACATGACACCTGAAGCAAATGGTGTTTGTTCTAATGACACTACATAATACTGTTTGTAATTATCTTATTTTTTTTTCTGTTTGACATATATCTTTGGTTCATTCTTACGCTGGCGATACCTAAGAAGATTTTGCCTTATCTAAACTGGTTAGAAACTCTTTCAATTATCTCTTGTTTAACTGATTTTCCTTATGCTGAAGCTCTTTTGATTGGTCAGTGATTAATTGGCACTGCTGATTACACCTTTCCAGTTGCACGATAATTTCTTCTGAATACTTTTTTTCATATGGTAGACTTATTCCGTGTCGGCATGTGTCGACATTAATAAATAAAGAGAATAAAAATGATATTTGAATTTAGTAATAGAAGTAAACAGTCAAATAGAAAGAGATGAACCGTCTTTGTTGCATTATACTCTCCGCTGAAATTTAAGTTCATTTTTCCAGGAGATCAAAGATGGCTGCACGACACAAATCTTATAGAGACTTTTTTAGGTGCAGCTGTGCTGGTTTCAAGTTAATATGCTTTATTTTCTACCGTACTGAAGCTAACCTTTTTTTCTATATTTCAATCGATAGTTCTCAATGGCTTATAAATCTTTTAAAATTTAACAGCACCAGAAGAAGCAAAGTGTAGAAAATTTTCTAGCATTGTTTTCGGATATGAATGCTCAGTGCATTTGGTAAAAAAACTTTACGACTACACGACTTCAAATTTTTTTTACTTCTTTGTTTTACAAACTCTGTTTTTCCTCTGGCCAACCAATAGAGGAACATAAAGCACATTAGCAGAGAAAAAAATCCATTTTCTTCTTTAAGAAACTAGTCAACAAATTTTTTTATCTTATTTTGGTTCAACATATTAGGTAATACCAAAATGAGATTGGCTATTTTTATGTCAGTTTAATGACATTATAGCAAGCAATTAATGAAAAAGTATGGTACTCTATTAATAACCCTAATCTCAAAAATTTGTAAACATTGCTGTGAGACAGATTACTAGTCACCTTTTATGAATCAGCAACAGTCTTCAATTAATGTCTTTATGATGTCCAAATCAGAACTTCAAATTATCAAAGATTGCCGACACAAACAATGCTACAAAATCTGCAGGTAATAGCAGCAACAAAAGAAGATAAATAGTCGAAAGTAACAACCAGTTAACCCTTAAAACTGCTAAAACTGCCGTCAAATCAAAGCTTAATAAAAGATACGAGAAATCTGTTATATTTTGAATATTACATCTCTGACGCAAAACTGGAAAAGTTTTTTGATGAGATAGCCTTGAGCGGAAAAGGTTTTAATTTTAGTGAACAAGACTGGATAATTCAAGATCACTATTATAATTCGATCATAGTAAAAAAGTGTATTTTTATAGCCGAGTAGGTCGAGAACGTGAACCTCGCATATTGAAGAGGTTACTCGTACGGAAACAGTTAAGAATTTTTAGCATAGTTTCCCAAGTAATTGCAAGAAACGTCGGCAATTTTGGTGAAGCAGCGACATATAAAGTGAACAGCAGATATAAAAAAGATAAAATTAGGAAAATATTTTTTATACCAAACACTCATGTGATACATAACTTAGTAAAAACCGCTGCTTCTATAAAACTTGAGAGCAAGAGCAATTTTTGAGAATACACTCTTTTAAATAAAAATGTTCTTTAAGTTATTGTCAGCTTTGTAAAATGAACTGAAAGATATTGAAAGTTCCTGACTGACAAGAAGAATTATTTTTGCTTATCAGAAAACTGTAATCATTAATTCTCTCTTTGATTGTTGCTGTCTTAAATTTAACGCTGCTTTTCAAAATTTTGTTTTCTTTTTCGTGTTTTTGTTGTAAAGTACACATCTAATTAAAGTGTCATTAGCTGTTGCTACTATTTTGTCTATAACCCAGTTTTGAAATTAAACGTTAGAGTGTTGAAAAACCAGTCAGAACTGTGCGTGACAGGTACATCAGTGCTCTTAGGTCAGGCAAAAACAAAATCAGTTGTTTAACAATTATGAATCTAAAACAACGGTATTGCCAAATGAAATATTTTGACACCTTCATCTTATGGCCAAATTACTACTAGTGGTTCGAAGCTTAAGTTATGCCTACAGAAGTAAAGAAGCCAACACTCGCACAACATGCAACTCTCTACCACTGCTTGTGAACAACAGTATTTTCGGTGTTTTGGCTAATTCACATTTGCAAGCTTTTTGTTATGCGAAACTGTAGTTCGGTGTCGAAAAACATAAAAGTGGCGTTTTGTTTTAAATTTATCTGCAATTTATTGCTCAAGATATTTTCGAAAAAATTTTTTAAAGTTAGATCAATCTAAACAAAACTTCAAGTTCCACTAGGTGGCAAGAACTTGGGCTGTGAACGTTCGCGCTGTCTGATGGCACAACTCATGCGGCCTGAGAATTTCAATAATTTTTTCCGAACAGATCGTTCTGTATATGATGCCAGTGTAGATTTATAAGTACCATAAATATCATTTTATTTGTCTTTGAATTTTTGCTGTCAAGACGTGGTTAGTTCCAACTACAAGTCCCTACTACAAGTTCCAACTACCGAATCAAAAAAGTTTACTAAACCATTGATATGAAAGTGCTGCTAGCCTCTCGGTAAATTTTTTGTGTCTTATTAAAAAATTCTGCAGGTCAAAAACAACTATTCTTTTAAATAAAGTGTATATTCGTACGATCGGCAAAAGTGTCTTAACGCTTCGCTTTTTTACTAGAGTCAAAAACTAGCTGCTTATCCTTCCTCACACTTCAAAAAACTACAGTTTTTTCATCAAAACTCTCTCTTAAATTTTTTTTTTGCAGTTATGATTCCACAGCTGTCGTGTTTGGTTCCTTTTACTATAAAAAGTGCTGAATAAGATGTTGAGAACATTGAATACTGGAGGGATTATTTGTTGAATGGGAGCAAGAAATTTTATCCGTTTTCCACTGTCCTTTATTATTTTAAAAGCGGTTTGGTTGTTAAAAGGAACCGCGTTCCGGGGCCAGTAACAAGGCGGATGAAGCCCACCACAGAAGCGTTCATGACTTGCTTTAAGTGAACACTTCTTTGGAAGTATAATGAACAGAATGACACCAGCTGTAAATCAAATTATTAATAAAGTGGTAGCTTCTGTAAATTGAATTAACTTGTTTCTGAACTTTAAAATTTTTTGAAAAACGCTTTCTTTTCAGGTTTTAAAAATAGTTTGTTTCTTATAACATGCAATATTCGTGTTAGTTAAGTATATATACCACATAATTGAGAAACTGTTGTATAATTAAACTGCTATACAATTAAAAAACTATTTTTTGTGAAGCTCAAATGTTACTTCCAAATATCTCTCATATGATGATGGAAAAGTGTTATATAAAATGAAAGTAATTTTTGTGATAGAAAACAGTGTAAACAATTTATGTGCTTGTTCGCTTTGTAGGTTGGTGACGCTGTTAAACTCAATCAAAATTTACCACTCAAAGCATTGAGCAGTGTAAAACAATGCAGTCTGGCGCAACTCGAGCTGTTCGTCTGAAACTCTACAGCGGTACCACGATAACAGGACATTACGACAAAACAGGGGCGGAAAATTAAATCACTACTACCTAACCTGTCACCATGGTCACAAGACAGTAAAAACTTCAAAATTTTTTCGGTTACTTTACAGCAACTTATGACTGAAACGGTTTTCCTCGTGTACAACGTACCAAAAGACAAAGTGATTATTGGTAACCTTAAAAATTTCTTTAAAAACAGTTTTTTTGCCATCCATATTTTAAAGACATTGATTTGCTCTTACGTCCTTATCTGTGCATTTTTTTCCAACCAAGTAAGGACTAACGCCAGCACAGCCACTTGAGAGAAGAAGTACAAAAAAAAACGTCTATATGATAATCGGCTAATACTGAGACAATTCTCAGCGAACAAAAATAACGGGAATGTTGAAAAAAGTAAACTTAAATAGCAATTAATTTTACTAAATGTTTTTTGTAAACAATTATGTTCAGAAAAATCTTTGTTGTTTGTTGTCGTGAAAAAATTATTTTCAAAATTTCAATAATTTTTTTGCTCATCTTACCCGGATTTCAGTGCAAAGAAAACTAAATGTTGTTATATTTTTCTGTATTTGTTGGACGCCAGGTTCCACGTTGATTTCACATTTTCTAACTTCAGCAGTACTGGTGCTCATTTCAAAAAAGGTGAACTATATACTAAACGAGAACTAACAGCTGCATACCTATGAGGGCTAAACGTTGTAAGCCATTTAAGATGAATATACAAGCAGTTACTGAACATACTATCCACTGCATTTCTTTCAAAATTTGTGACTTTATGACGTCAGCAACCTGTGCTGTTTTTTTTTTTCCAGGTACCAAAATTTCCAATTGAAACGACACAAAAAACAAATAAAGTGAAGCAGAATTGTCCAAAACCGGCATGATTCTACAGACGATATATTCAGGCGCAACTGTGGTCACTGGTCTAAGAACAACAACAACCACAGTGAAAACTTCGCAATTAACGATCAGTAAGTAATATTTGTTGGCCAAGCTCTGGTGCTGATGTTATAAAGTAACATTTCTATCATAATTGATTGCTGCTCAAAACAGTTTTTTTTGTAAATGAAAAAATGCTTTTAATTTCAATATTTTGATTGGATAAGGAGAAGCAGAATCAAAGTATGATGAAAATTGCCGTTTGACTTAAATACAGTCGAAAAAAATTTTTTTTCCTTCTGTTGAGAAGTTTTTTGGGAAGCAACAGTAAACGAATAGCCAATAAGTAACATATTCGAGTGAACTGAACCGAAAATGAACAAGGACGTCATGTAAAGTTCATAAGAAAACGTGCGTGATGCAAGACGTGTCATTGATAGAAAAAAAGTGCCACTGTCTCAAAAAAATCTTGTTTCCTCACAGTTTTTTATTAGAAGTCAGCGAATAGAGCGGAAGAAAAAGGAATTTTTGTTCCACGAACTGATCAAATTTCCATTTTCAAGGTACTTCGCTTTTAATTATTTTTTTTGTATCATTTTTGTATTTTTTTTGATAACCCATAAGACTTTTGAAAATGCTACAATAGTAACTAGTTTCTTAAATGCTCGTCTTACTTCGTCTAACAATTGTCGATCGTATTATTAAAATATGTAACAACGTCACTGAGGTCTCAAATGAAATTGGTTGTTGGGAGTATAAATAAAAGATACAACAGTAAGCGTACAAGTTTTCTTCTCTGTTGCAGTTTCACGTAACCTTTTAGTTGCTGCTACCGGTTCGTTTGAAAGGCCAGACAATGGGTGAAACAAGATCAGCAGTGAACTGTATCAATATAATTATTGGTCAGTATTTTGAACCCAAGACTTTACGCTGCTGGTGTTTTCAGTATTTACTATTTCTGTTAGCGATGTACGGTACGATGAAACAATGGGACCAACATTGCTGGGATAAGTGCATCATTCAAATTTTTTCTTGATAATGTCTTTGACTTCATTTCTTCAGTGCCCGCCAGACTGCTGAATTAAACCAAGTATTGTAGTGTAAGTAGTGAAGTTGTAATTAATCAAAAAAAATTTTTTTTTTATTTTCGTTTGCTAAATCAGATGTGTAATTTACGCCATTAAAACAGAGGGGAAAAAACGTATTTGTCTTTCAAAGATGAATTTGCGGAACGACGATGAGAGAATGAGACAGGTAATTTTTCAGGCGTTCTAGTTTGAATTGAATTTCTTAGGATTAGGTTGATATAAATACTGCAACAATTTTTTGTTGACTAGTCATTGCCTGATAGTCAACGACATCAGTAAAGGCTGTTCAGTGTCAGTTGTCAATAATTGTCTCTTGCTACGCTAGGACATTCCTTTTATTCTTATTTTATTTTATTTATTACCAAAGATTTTCTGACAAAATACTTTTACAAATGTTCTTTATAATTATTGCTATAGTATTTGTTCAAAATGCTTTGATTCTGAAGTGCTCTATTGTTTTTAAAGTTTTTTTCTTTTTTAAATGACGATTAATTTTTCTTCTAAAGTTTTCAAACTGCTGTTTACTTTCATGTATAATTCGCTAAACAAAGACTTTATGAACATTTTTTGTTGGAAGTTATCTTTCTTTTCACAGTTATTTCTGTGTGGTATGTCAAACGAACATTAAAATCAAAGTTAAATGTGTTGAGAAACTTGTTTTTGAATCTCCAAAAAATTTTTGGTATCACTAACAGCAAATGCCATTTCTCTGCAATTTCAGCAAGTAAGTTTTGTGTGTTTTCAATTCTTTGAAGAGTTTGAAGTAATTTGCTTATAGTAAAGCATTGAAAAATGTTTTAGTATTTCCTAGAGAGGAATCAAGAATGTTCTTTCTTGTACCAACAAATCAAAAATGCTGACATTCAGCTGAGTTTCTGCTTAATTTTCTTCTGCCTTTCTTTCGTTTCAGTAATAATTAATAATATTCAAGTTTAAAGCCGTCAACTTCAGCACCGGTGACTGTTCGCTTGAACAATTAAATTGTAATTTTGCTCAGTACACATTGGCCGTAATTTGAACATTATATTGTTGAAAAAACCTTTTATTTTAATAATGACTGTAAACTGAAAAAAAGATAAACTGGCGGTGGCGTTTGTTTTCTTCTTTTTTTTTTTTTCACTGAAGATTGTAAAGTAATTTATTTATACAGTTAGCGTTTTTTTCAGCCTTCATTTCCGTTTGCAAAATCAAGTTCTCGTTATTGCAGAATTTAAAGTTTAGCAGCTCATAAACATGTAAATTATTCTTGACCAAAAAAAGGAAGTGCACCGGCTGTTTTTATTAATAATAGAATTGATAGATATCCAAAAAAGCTATTTAGAAAAATCTATGATTGCTGTATAATTATGAGACATACTGCAAGCATGAGATACTAAAAATAACATTGCAAAACCGTTTGAAATTTCTATCGTTTCTACTATTCCTTTACATCTGAAAAACGGCGGTCTTTTTTAATACTAATTTTAATTCGTATCCAATTATCACCAGTATATTCAGCTGTGTTCGTTATCTTCAGTTGTACTTTACCTTCTTTAATTGTTTCGCTGCTAGATTATACAATTTCGGCAAAAAGGCAGTAATTTTTCTTTTTAGATGAAAGCTTTATTTCTGACCGTAGCCTTATTACTCTGCGTGCAATTAGCAAGTGCATATTGGTATGGGCCAGGTATGGGTATGTATCCCGGCATGTATGGCTATGGCTATGGCCCCTATGGTATGTATCCCGGGTATATGTCACCAAGGCAAGTGCTTAGAATTCTTAAATTTTTATTATAATTAGTGTTTCGCTAAACATAACCAAAAGCCTAATATGACGGATTGAAGTTTTAAGAAGCATCTGTTGGAGCTATCGTTCACTTGCTAAAGCAAAACCTATGATTTTTCATTTAAGCTGCAATTTTTTTAAGAAATTAATTCAATTTACAACCTTATTATGTCACACCAATCCTATTAGCAGTCGTTTAATTAGAGATAGTAGACCTGTATTTTCTTATCAGTTATTATCCGTAATTCTGTACTTGTAACAAAAAAAAAAACAAAAAACAAAAAAAAAAATAAAGGCTAAATACAACATTTTCAGCAGCATTTTGACAAAGAAAATTATTAAAATCCAATGTTTCCCTTCTTTGATACTGAAAAACTAGTGCGGCATTAATGAATTTTTTAAGCAATACTAGTTTTCTTGTTAGACCTTCAAGTGCAAAAATATCAGTTTCAAATTACAGAATGCAGGGAGCGATGAGAGGAGCAAGTACAGGAGCAATGATCGGCGGTCTTCTTGGAGCGCTTGGCAAAAAATAATAAGCACTGGTATCTATTAAAACAAACAAACACTGTAAATTTCAATGTCCTTTACATACTGTAATTTCAGTTGTACACATCATGTCTATAGTTTGAACCATCAGTTACTTCATCCGTCATCATTTAAAATTGTCTGAATAAAGAAACTGTGTCTCACCCTACACTACTCTTCAACAAATCAAGTTCGACCTATGTATCGCCTAAGGAGGTCATTTGTTTAAAGAGTCCCCATAGCTGCCAAATTTGCAAATGTTTAGCCGATTTCCTAAAAATCCTCTGAAAAATTTTTGTTAGAGGGCTGAGCTTTCCTTCTCGCTAAACACTAAAAAATACATGACGTTCCACAAATTCTAGCAAGTTTTTTTTCCTAAATACTTCAGAAAGAAATCAATCCCTACAAATCTTTTTCAGTAGCGTAATCAAGCAAGCTGAGGCTCTTCCACAAGACAGTTATTTAAACATTTATCTCCAGCTTTGACGCAACAATTCAAGCAGGACCTAATACCACATATTAAAATCCGTGTGACAATAAGTTAAGCTAAAACCAATAACAGAAGTTTATTATTTAGCCACAAATGTCGGCAAGAATTAAAAACAATACCAAAGAACAAGATGAATCAATTATCAACAATCATGACAACATTGTAAACATGTGGAATTTACACGAAGTCAACAAAGCCAAAATCCTCCAAACACAATACGCACTGTTTTCCACATTCAATGGCATGCAGTTTAAAAAATCAAATCTCTTCTTAAAGTTAATTTCGCCTAAAACGGGATACATAATGTATCAAGGATTTCACAAACTAAGAAGGGTTAACAAATCGTCATATTTTTCACCAGCGATATTGAATAATTCCAACTTTTGCCCTGCCTAGACGACAAACCACCAGCCATAACCTGACCAAATGTATTCCAATCCCGATTTTCTGATGTTGCTTAACTTTCAAACATTTACATTTTTCTTTATAAAACCCCCACAAGAAAAGAAATAATATTTTAAAACTTGAGCTTCCTAGCGCTCGTTCGACGAGTTCGCCAAACGATTGTTTATCTAAGTCGAGCTCGCTCTATGAGAGATACGGTTCCTTAAAGCACCTGTAACTGCCTACAAAAATTCTTATGATGACCAAATCCTTAACTACTCTAATTTATTTTAAAAGATCAAGAAAAAGAGGAAAAAGCTCAATTTGCGTAAAAAACATCAGAGTTAAATAACTAGACGTAAAGAAACTGTCTTCTAGAAAAAAAAAGATAAAAAATTGAGCGGAATTCCCCCGAAACTTAAGAATTAGCTACACTTGAAATATGGCAAAATGACAAAACGAACAAAAAGTATAATACAAACAAGCGACAACATAAAATTCTTTTCCTACCAGTGCTCTGATGACAATTTAGCAGCCAAGCAAGATGCATAAGATATAGCACTCAAAATATTAAATTAAATTCTGCAATTACAGAAGAAAGAAGACATCACGATAAATCATCAAACACTCAAACTCTGATTGTGGAGACGGCTAGTTTCTTCAGCAATCCATGATACAAAGCTTAACACCTTAGTATACACACCAACTTTCCTTGGCTGTGCACATCCCTTTCCCCAACTGACAAGGCCATATAGTACCCAAGCCCCATCAACAAAGCAAAACAGGGGCCCTCCCGAATCGCCCTAAACAAAAATCTAACAACTTTTTTAATCAACACAGACGACCAAACTCAGGTGCAATAGACTAGGCGTGTAAAACGGTCATCCCTCGTTAAATCACGAAACGTCAGCAAATATCTCAAAATTTTCCTTGAGTTTTGCTTATTTACAGTCTGGTTCTGCTTTTAAAAAACGAGAAAAGCTGGAGAACATTAATTTGCCGGTGAATCATATCCCACTAAAGTGTGAAACCTGCCCTTTTAACTTCATAATCCTCCAGGTTTTGCAGTTAGGTAGTGCTGAATCGTTAACGAAATACAGACTCAGCGATAGCACAATTCTCTTGCAGAACCCTACTCAAGTATACTGTAGTTGCTCATCTTGGCTCAAACTGCTATAGCTTTTAAAGTCAACGTTTTTGTAGAATATGTTTTAAATTTAGTAAAGCGAAAAAACCTGGACACGATTCTTCTTGAAAGAAATAAAAAAGTTACATTTCATTTTAAACGTCTGTATGCTTTATTTGTTCCCATTTTAGGTGTACACAAAAGTTTTATAGATCCTTTTAAATCTAAATCAACAAAAAGTCCAGTCAAATTAAAAGCCAATTTGAAAAAACTGCAGCAAGCAAAACGAAATAACGCTAAGAATTTCGTAAAAACTTTGAATCTGCAAGAGAAAAAAGAAATGAAAAACCACTGCATTTCGATGGAGAATTCAGATTTTAAAATATTCTTCGGCCCTAAAGCAAAAGCAAGTACTGATCAGCAAAATTCTTAAATTTTCCGAGTGATCAGATGAAAAAAGAGCGCAATCTGAGGCGGGATAACCTAAAAACAAGTTTCAAGAGAAACGTTATGACACCTTTCTCGTAAGCACTATAAGCTGTTTACACTTTACGAAACTAGGCGTGTAAAACTACGCACAAAAAAAAAGAAAAAAACAGTACTTGACATGCGTCTATACCACCCTCCTCGTAGCCAGCGCAAAGCATCGATTCTCGATGAATTTGGCCATTGTAGTGAGAGCTATCGTTGCATAAACGGTAAGGAAAAATTGGTACAGCAATTTCTTTCAGCACCGTTGAGCAGTTACCCATCTCCCTCTCGTGCCCCCAACCTAGGTTGATTCACTTTCAAAGACCTTCCGTCCTCTTACAGAAGATGATATTCAAATTAGCAACCGAGCTACACTATTCAAACAAGAAAGAACTCATCAAATCTTTTCATTAATTATCAAGTAAACCGATTTACCATCAACATGGTTACCTGTAACAATGCATTTTTGGCGTACAGAGGCGGGAACCTTTGGTAAACAAACCTTCCTAATAATCTCGCTAAAAAGTGCAGGAGGTTCGAACCTGGAAAAGATAAAATCTTAAGTAATAAAACGTTTGAAACCAGAACAAACTTGACCCTTCCAAATCCCATAATTAAGTTAGCCATCACCAATCATCTTTAAATAATCCATTACCCCTATTAAACATCAAATAAATTGCACAAACGTAAAATAAATTTTTACTTTACCTCATAAGAGCGATATCATATAAAGAACGAAAAAGGTTAAATTTAGGATGCACAGATATATTCACCACTTTGTATTCCTCACCACTTCCAAAACGAAATCCACCGAGCAGTAGCCTATAACTGCTGGGATCCAAACTGGAAAAAGTGATTAAGGAGAGATTCAAGATCTTATGGCATCAAAGCTATATTGTAGACCAAAAAATCCCATAAATCTTTTTGAAAAATCAGCCATATTTTTCTCCTAATTTATTTATTAAAATCGGGAAACGAGCCCCAGCTTAATCAAGAGATTAATTTAGAAAATGTTAAAGCAAGAAACCTCAACTCTAACTTCTAGTACTGCGGCAGGTATAGTTATAAAATATATACAGTAAACCTGGTAGGCTCATTAAAACAATAGTAAAAGCGCCTCTTAAACAACACACTTATCAAAATAAAGTTGTGAATATCGTGAAATCCCATCAGAACTTTCTTGTTTTGCATGTTAAAGTTTAGATAAATAATTAAATCAGTTTTTAGAAGCATAGTTCTGATTATTTTAGCTAAACTGTTTAACTACAGAACTAACAACAATATAAGCTGGAAGAAATCTTACAACCATTAACACCAACAACCGTCCTATTTTTCAGCAACCATCATTCTTCCACTTAACAAAAAAAAAAAGCCATACTTCCTTCTAAAACAGTGAGCTGCCGAAACAGCAATATCAGCTTCAATTAAAGCACCTCCGCAACAGTGCCTTCCAGAATTCCATAAAATTTGCACTGTCCAGGGCCAAGCATGTGGTGGACTGACACTGCCACCGACTAGACGGTACTCTACCATCTTAAACAAACAAATTTAAATGTGTTATTTCAAGTTCAAGGCTTCATTGTCAACTAAAAACTACTTTTGCGACTTGCTGAAACAAAAATATAACCTTTTGAGAAAAGTGCACTTTACAGTCTGATTAACCCCGGTATCAGTTTTGCTAATTCATTTACTGTGATCACTGTCAGAATGTTTAGCAAGTAATATTAAAAAAAAATTATTATAGGACCTAATCCTTAAGCAGCGCTATGTAACAATTGCACTGCTTAATAACACACCAGGCTGTCAAAAAGCTACTCCACGACTCTTGCAGAATTCACTTTATACTTGGGTCATTAAAAGACTGCTGAACCTCATCCTCTTACACTGAAATATTCAACTGAATTCGATGAATGTTCAGTTTCCCAGCATTACTTTTAAAGCAACAAATTTTTTTTTCTCACGTTTTGCATTCTTTTACCTAAACAGGTATAAATACTTTTTTTTTTTTTTTTTTTTTTTTTTTTTTT
>UXUI01007710.1:4518-14529 GCA_900576705.1 Enterobius vermicularis
ACACTTACCAGTTTTGCGTGTTTTATTTAAAAAAAACTACGATTATAGATCTTTTTGACTTCTTGTAGAAAAAAGTGATCAAAAATTTGAAGTTACAGAAGGTTTACAGATACGAACGCGTCAAAAACAATGTTTCAAATAAGCTCTTTGATCAAGCACACTATTTACACGCAACTATTACTTTACTGCACTTATTTATTAAAAGCCAAATAAGTCAAATTAACATTTTCATTGTTCTAAGGCTGTTTCATAAAATAATTTCGTCTGGACTACAAAGTTGAGGTCTAAAACCTTTTGTTCACAAACCTTTATGTAACATACTTTGCTGGAAGTTTACATAAGTTGGTTAACTAAGGTCAACTAAATTGCGGGTTTTTTAAGCAAATTACAAATTCTGCATAACTCAGAAGGATTTTTAAGGTTTATAAAAACCCTTTTTCTGGCCAAGTTACGATCAAAAATTAAAAGTGCAAATTGAATGTTAAAAAGGGATTCTTAGTGATGTTGGAAGAACTGTGGAAATAACTTTGAAATATGCTTCCGTATTTTCTTTTGGCGAGCAGAAATGTCTTTTTTTTCATTCAAGGAGGTGAACGGTATTGACAGGAGGTGCTATCTTGTTGTTGATGTTGCTGTTTTTTCAATTAAAAGTTGTTTTTAAATCGAAATATTCTTGAATAAAGTGCAGGCTTTAGGTTATTTCATTTGTCCTGTTTTTTGATGCGGTAATGCAATTTTCTTTTTTACTTTTTTTCCGGCAGGCAGGGAACGGAGCGGGCGAGGGGATAGGGAGTACTGAGTTACTGAAATGACCATTCCGTAACTGTACTGAAGCATATGAGTAGCTCGGAAATCAAAAAATAAAATTAAATGAGTGAAAAAAGAGGAAATAAGATGTGAATAACAAACTATTCAGTTTAATAGTCGACTTTAAGGTGGCGATCAAAAAAATCGGTCATGCATCGGCCACTCCAACATTGGCAAGAAGAACGTTGCGAGAAATCCGAGTTCTTCGATACATCAGCCACCCAAATATAGTTAACCTTAGAGATATTTTTAGAACCCCTGGAAATTTAGGTAACAGTTTATAATTTAACAATTTTGATTTATAGTATCTAGAAGCTGCTGAAATCCTTTATTTTAAAGTTTGTCTGATTTGTGTCTAGGTATCAATGTGTACTTAGTTATGGATTTAATGGAGGGCAATTTACATCACGTTATCCATGGCGGGGGACCAATGGAGGATGAACTTATTGCACACTTTTTAATACAGCTATTAAGAGGACTTAGGGTAAGTTTCTAAAATAGCTTGTTTTTAATTTTGTCAGTTTGGGGTTTAAAGACTAAAATTTTAATTTTTGGTATTTCACTGTACAATCCAATCTCTACCGCTTTGCTAATGCCTGACATTTTCACATTACTGTCCAGCTTCTAAACCCGAAAATCAAACAGTTACTAAGATTTTAGTATTTACATACTGCTGGCATTGCTCATCGTGATCTGAAACCGTCGAATTTATTGGTAAACAGTGATTGTCACTTGCGAATTGCCGACTTTGGTATGGCTAAACTGGCTATGAGAGAACATATAGAAGAGGCTGAAGAGCATTGTTTTTATATGACACAACATATAGCAACCCTGCCTTACAGGTATCATATTTGTTTCATTCAGAAACGACTTTGATGCGATAAGTGCTAATTCTACTTTTCTTTTATTAGCTAATTAGCTGATATTAACAGATTTTTTCCTAACAATGATGTTGCTTGCATACAATACACCTGACCTTAAGGGCCCCAGAATTGTTATTCGTTATGCCTGAACATTCAACAGCAGTTGATATTTGGGCAGTCGCCTGCATTTTTGCTGAGATGATTATTCGCCGTGAACTTTTTCCTGGCAGAAGTGTTAGCGGGCAAATTAAAATCATCGTTACAATGCTTGGTGCTCCTTCTGAAAAGGTTTCTTCTGCATGCAGTACCCGTTTAATTTAATGAATTGAAAGTTAATGCCAATCATTCTTGTATATTTTTTAAAGCTTCCGTGATTTTACTGATACTGTATAGGTTTATGTAAAATTGCGCCAGTTAGGTTGTTTCTGAATCGTAACTAATTTTCAGATACTTCGTCAAATTCGTTGTGATCGCACCAGACGACTTATTGAAAATTTTGGAGATCATCCGTTCAGACCGTGGCACGAAATTATTCGCGATTACAGTAACAGTGAAGCCTTGGACCTAATTGCAAAAATGGCCACAATGGATCCAGAAGATCGAATCGACGTACATGAAGCGATAGCTCATCCTTATTTTAAGGAATTTTATCCCAATCTTCCTCCTGAACAAGCTTGCCCATTTAAAGTAGGAGTATCTTTTTGAAATTGTAATGGCAAATTTTTTTCAGATTTGTTATCATGAGTAGAGATTGAAAATGCTGGATTTCAAAGTCTTTCCTCACTGGAATATTACGGGATTTTTTAAGGTAAAAATGGATATGGCTGCAATAGAGACGTTGAGTCATGAAGGTCTTATACAGGCACTAATTAACGATGTACGTTCCGCTGACGAAACAAATTTTTCCCCAAATTCTTCAGAAGTTTCTCTGGAATCTGCAACAACTTCGTCTTCTAAATCTTCTGAAGTACGTTTATTTGCTTTTAAAGATTTAGAAGCGCATATTTCTCAAAATAACGAAAGGGCAGAAAAGAGAAAAGCAAATTTTGGCTGTTTTCTATAAAACACTTGCAGATTTCCGGATGTAGCAGTGATGTGCAAATGACATCGAGCATTGCATCAACGCTTTCGGAAGAGGATGGGTTATAATTTTTGGGTTTTAAGTTTGTGGTGCAGTCAGCTTTCAAGGGAAGAAGAATGCTATTGGTTTCTGGAAACGCGGGGACAGCAATAACTGTTCCATTTGCTGTTGAAATTTTTTTTTCTGGTAAAGGTGCTCCAAGAATTATTTTTTGACATTTTTTAAGTGAATGCTTCAACTTAGTCTAACTTGACGCTTGACCTCATACATTAGGACCAGGATTCAAAATAACTCAGGTTATGGATGAATAGTGAATTGTTGACAGCTAAAAAAATGCATAATGCGCCACTGCTTGTAATTTTTGCTCAACTGAAGAGTGTCCAGTGTGTTGCTTTGTACGTGTGTTAGCACTCACTTTTTTCTTCTTTATGTTATAAATTTATTTTATCTGATGTATAACTGGCTGTTAGACGAAAGAAGGAAAGTAATTAACAGTTGCTTAGTCATTTGATCTCTTAGTAATAACATACTGTCACTAAATTCCTGATCGGAGTAGTCCCTAATCTAATCATTTTTGCTGCGTATTTCATGCCAGACGGGAGAAAAAAAGTAAATATTTGTACGTTAGGGACTTCTTTTTTTATTCATTTCAGGTCAACCACTGACTTGTCCCTTTCTTATATTAAGCTTCATGACCGCATATAAACTTTTATTTCCTGATTTTTGAAAATTGTTTAAGCCTGATTTCAAAATTCGTTACTTTCTTCACCACTTGGTGAATTTTCAGTGTTATATATTTTTGATATTCAGCAATTGAAAATTATAGGAAATTGGAGTTTCGGCAAAGGCAAGTAATTGGGAAAAACAGTAAAGGCATTGGATTTCTTGATTTAAAGCAGTAGTGCAAAAGAAGGGTTAATACTGGAGTTTCTTCTTTCTTGTTTGCCAGAAAGACTAAATCTGTCATACTTTGTGTACTGTAAAGTCTTATTTATTTTCAGTATGTTCTATATGTGTGTTGTGTGTGCCACTTGATCACTTTTCGCCATGTGCTTCTTTATGAGTAATTATCGTTGTTTTATCTGAATCTATGAAAGGTTGATTTTTTTATTTTATTTTGTTGTCTGCTGTAATAGTGTTCATATTGAACTGATGTTTGTGCATCAATTTTCTGTTTCCTTTATTGTACAAAGATGATGAAAATCTAAAGAAAACGGACGTTTGCGATTAAAAGTAAAGCCGTTTGGTCGTGTCACATAGATTAGATTGTGTTATAGTGAGCAAAATTTAATACCTTTTTTGGTAGACAGCACAGTGTTGTTGACGGAATAAGCGTCTGGTCGTTTCTTTGATTGTATTTTAGGTAAATATTATGGTAGTTTTGGGGCAGGTGGAACGATGGTAGCATAGCCACAGTGGCAAAAGGTATCCTTTTAGAGGAGAAGCATAAATATTCTGATAAAACTGTTTTTCTATAAATTTTATTGAAAGGACAGATTAGTTTTTTGCTGGAAGACTGTTTTTCAAAGCTGCTACGGTTCTCGTGCTGCACTACACCTAAAGTTTCGCTAACATTGAGTGTGGTTTGGCTGTAATTGGTAAACGCTTTGGTTGTATGATACCTTTGAAATATACAAAGAATTGCTTTCGGAATAAGCAATTTATATAAAGCTTTCTTCGGATATTTCAATTCAATACAATTAAATGGGGTCATACGTGTGAATGTGTACATTTCATGGCCAGTGGGTTTCTCCTGGTCGCCAAGTGAACTATGGAATGGATCGAAAGCACAAAAGCACTTCAAAATTCCCCAGCTGTTCGCCAAGTTTGAATGATAATTATTCAAAAAATTACCAGGTTCGCTGTAATGTAAATGCTGCAATCAGCGCTGATCGCGTGGTTCCCCGTAAATAAAACGCTTTCTTTGAGAAAAACATTGTTGGTCTGGAAATTTAAAATGCTATTAACATCTAGCCAAAAGCAGCTGAAGAAAACACCGTAACATGCTTCACTTGTCACTTAAATTTGTCTGATTAAGGACTTTTAGTGGCATCAGGAGCAAAAAAGCCGTATGATATTAAGGATGACAATTGAAAAAGCATTGTTAAGACACCTACAATAGCCTTTGTATTTTATTGGGAGTTGACATGGAGCTTGTCAAGAGCTGCAGTTGTTAAAATAACTTTTTATAATTTATACGACTACACTTTGTCATGAAATGTGCAACTATGCACGAAGGACAAAAGCTAAAATTTTTCACTGTTTATTGTATTTTTCTTCTATTGTTGTTGTAAGCACAAATAATACAAGTGATTTGCCTCTTAGTAATCACTGCATCATCAATGTTTTGAGATTTTGCTCTAAAATTGTCTCTCTACAATCTTTGAATACCCTTCTAATATTCTCGGTATCAACGGCTGTTGTAAAGTGGTAAAAAAATGGCCGTCGTTTTTCACGCCTGCTTTTCTCAAATTTATCCACCAAGAAATATTGAACATCACGTACACTACGATGATCACCAGTAAAATCAGCGAAGTACTGACGTATGTCCGACTTAGGAACCTTTTCTGCAACAACACTTGACTACGTCAAAAACATCCACGGCAAATTAGTTTTCACTTAACTACCTTTTTAAATTACTTCTAAACTTACTTAATCAGATGCATAGCACTAAGAATGATAGCAAAAGTTTTGATTTAATGTTTAAAAGAATGAAAAATTTGTAAAAATTCTTACTTTCCAACAAATCGCTTTTGTTCATAAATAGTATCACAGAAACATTAGCGAAAGACTTATTATTCACAATTGTTTCAAATATTGACCGAGATTCTACGACACGATTAGTCCGCCGATCTTCTAATATAACCTGAATAAAAGATTGAAGTTTCAAATATTTATTGTATTGTTGTTTGGGATTACGTAACTGTAAAGTCTAATATAGCAAGTTTTACATAACAGTGTAAACGAAAGAATTTTAAAAAAAGGTTATAAAAATTTACTTGATCGTACTCGCATGAAGCTACCATAAATAAAATACTCATAATATCCTCGAAACACTGGAACCACTTTTGCCGTTGCGATCGCTGACCCCCAACGTCGATGAACCTGATGTATGTGAGTAAAACTCAGCAGAAATGTTGCTTGGTTTACAATGAAATTTAATCAGCGAACATAAGCGCAGTTTTCCTGTATAATTCCGGATAGTGGAAATTCATAGTGAATTTTATTTTATAAATGGCGACGATACCAAAAAAAAAGTGCTTCACTACCACTTTCTGGCAGAGCTGACTTTGTTGTCAAATACCTTAAAGTTTTTTGTTTGACATGTTTAAAATATATTTTAATTTGAATTAAGTTTTCTCACTTTTTCTTCTCAAAACAGCAACTCTGAAACAATATTTTACTTTGAGCAAAACACCAATATTCAGTTTGCATCCTTACCTGAAAGGTATCTTTTGGATTTCAAACGTATGCTCCGTAATACCCCTTGTAGCCTTACGACAAAAAAGAATATCTCGGTTAGTAGGGTAGAAATCTGGCATCGCTATTCGGTTGATGTGTTCGAAGAAGTAAATACAAGAGTCTGACTGAAAAATGTTTTAATAGTTGTACTTTCCCATCAACTGTAACGAATTAAAAGTGCAAGGGGAAATAAATAATCATATAAGCGAAATGAATCTTTCTGATTGCAACTGTAGTGAAACTTGCTTCAGTAAAATATGATAGAATTCAAATATTCACTTTACCCTAACACATTTCGAATTTGAAACTCAAGTTTGTTAAAATTATGAAATTTTTGGTTTAAGTATATAATTTTTTTTATTTTGATAAATTATTTATTTATAAATTATTTATACACTACAGATGAGAAATCGAATGACTAAAATTTGTGGCGGTAGGGCTTTTAAACACTGACAATTTGAAAAAGATTCCGTTGTTCATAAGTTTGCTTAATTGCTTGATCATCCCATAAGTCACGAATAAGTAGAGCTACATCAGAAAACGTTGGTTGATCAATACCTTTCATCAAATCGGTTGCTGTGAATCTAGAAACTACTTAGTAAGGATATTAAAACATTTCAAAACTTATCAGTAAATTTTATTTAAATTTACTATAGGTAACAAAGAGTAAACTGTAGAATAAGAATGGTAAAAATTTCCTAAAAAAGACAAAAAAGTAAAAAAAAACGTAAAAAAGTTCCACCACTTAGCTTTTATCTAACAATTGGCAAATCCTGTGCAGAAACAAACTACTTAGGTAGACGCTTAGTGTTTTTACGACAGCAAAAGTTTACCTCATCACAGCGTCAACATGCCGATTACGTCTCGGGTCTTCCCACGCAAACCCGAGTTTCTGTCTGGCATCGAGCAACACTCGCATAGCTGAGATCACATTCTGAAACATTTCATGAGAACAATAAAAATCTACAAGACAGAAAAACTTCATTATCTTAAACCTAAAAAAACCTAAAGAAAATGTTTAAGTTACTGTTACCTGCAACCCAGAAACAAAGACCAACCTGATATATTTGTTGCCTGTAAGCTCTGACTTCATCGGCTGTAAATTCGCCCTTACCATGAATTATCACCATCTGTTTTATAAATGTGGATTTGCCAGATTCTCCAGAGCCAAGCAGTAAGATTTTTACCTGTAAACGCATTAAAATAAAAACTGTTTTTGCCATTTATACATCCTACAGTAGGCACCAAAGAGTAGTATAGCACTGTCAACTTTACTTCTTCTAGAAAAACGTAGTAAAACAGAGAGTTGAAAAGTAGAAATTGCAAGTACTTGACGGCGAAGCTGTTTCTTCTCTCTCCGAAGTTGTCGTTCAATGTTTCGCGAATGATCATCATCTCCTTTAAAGCAGCAAAAAAAATTGTGCATTACAAAAGTAAGGAGAGATATTCAGTTTCTGCACTGCTTAACGCTATTCTTGTAATTTTCAATAGCTTATATTGCAGATTACTGAGACGTGATGATCTAAAAAGTAATTAATTAAGAGACAAAACTAAATTTTGCAAGTTAATAGAGTAAAAAGATTTGTGTGTATACAAAAGAAAAATTTAATTACAAACAATATTTATGCTATTTACCCTAATTTTACAAAGCTGCCAACATTTAAATGTGATAACTGAATGTTCAGATAAGCAGGCGCCTAGAATGTACCATCAGTTCTAACGTGAAAAGGCTGAAGATTAATTTTACGTAGCTGACTCGTTCAACAGTCACACAAACATTATTGTATTAACAATTGTTCTTTCATATCTTTTAACGGTATTCTACAAGCAAAGATTCAATCATCGAAAACACAGGTTTAAAGTTTTATATAAAAAGTGCTGGTCCGTTTCGAATATAGAAGCGTCGACAAAAGCTTGTTACAAAGCAGCAAACGATAGCTCTAAAGAACACCAAGTTTTGACCTGGAAAAAAAGAAAGTTTAATTACTCTAAACTGAAGCTGCTGGAAACTGCTGCGGTAAAGAGGACGAGTAGTAAAGTTCCGAGGTTCACAAGACTCACGTATACAGCAACAGACAGCATTGTTTGCTTCTTCAGAAATGAAGTTTTAGAAGTAACCAATCAGCGTTCCATTCATTCGTTGCCATTTTCAACATTTCCACTTATTCTTACCTTCACCGTGAATAGTTTTTAACTGTAGCGGCATTACCCACTGCCGCACAACAACCTCGCAGGTTAATGATAGGAAAAAACTGTATGCAATTTTTCTGAACTACGCAAATTTGGTGAATTCCCCTTCTAACCAATAAATTTTTTTTGGGTATCGCTGTTTGACCGCAGGAAGTCGGAATAAGAAGGAGAAGACGCTTTCTGAAGTGGTCTTCGATTCACTGCGATTCTCTAATGCAAATAAAACAACTTTTTTGTACCCTTATTACCTGAAACTGCATTTTTCAGCAAGCGGTTACCACCTTAAGCTGTAGTAAGTTTTTGAATAATTAGGTAGATATTTTATCACGGATTTCAAGTTGCAACCGTTTGGTGGAAACTTTTCAAATGCAAATTTGGTATATAGTGGTAAGCCTTTATGCTGAAATTAAAGCGCATTTAAATTTGTAGGCGACAGTTATGCAGTAAGGAAATGCGCTGTTTTTCAAAAAGAGTTCTTGAAAACAAGGTAAGAACTTAGGCAGATCAAAAACGGTGTCTGCGTGTTTTAATCCTTTGCTGTTACAATTGGACAATAACAGTTCCAACCCCAAATAGGCAACAAACGTATAGAAATTTCAAAAGTTTAAACTCCTTGACTATTTCAGTCGATTATGTCTGATAGTTTGAACAGATTTGAGTGGAAAATAGTTATTTTCGTTAAGCTTTTTTTACTTCGTTGTTCAAGTACAAAATTTTTAATATTATTATGTCTTTAACAAATTAAAATTAGAATTTAAAGCGTGTATATTGCAAAAAAAACCTGTTTTATTTTTATAATAAACAAGAGAAGTTTGTCATTGATAGGGTGATCCTATGTGCAACCGCATAAATGGAGCTTGCGAAAATAGTCTTCCATATTTGACAAAACAATTAAGACAAGCAGATATACGTTAAAAATTCAAAATCTGAAGTTTTTCAAGAACTGAAGCAAATTGATACTGGCTAGATGTCAAGTAATATAACATTTCAGAACTCAATACAATTTAAAATCATCCGCCTGAAAGACCAAATCAAAGAACGAACGAAAGAATACATAGTTGAATTGATATGCTATTACAGTTTTCTTAGCTCCTCAAAACTTTTTAAAAATTGCCTTTAAGATTTACGCATTTAGTTCTAACCAAAAAAAACTTTAGCTGCAACAATTTCCATGAAATTGCACTTCGATATTAGAAGTAACCTATAAAAAAAGTCCGTACAGAAAAATAAACTCGCGAAATCGTAATAAACTTTTAAATTGTAAAATTAAAAACTAGTAGTTATCAAGTTGTCGTTAAAGTTGTCATTGCCTATACAACAGATGCTTGGCCATTTCAACAGATACAGTGAGCAGTACAGTGAGATACGACTTGATGAATTTGACCAGTATTATTTATCACTTTCCAAATTTCTGATGCAGTTAAACAAGTAGTCGCAGGTGGGTAAAGAATAAAAGGTAAAAAATAAAAACAATTAAAGTAATAATAAAGGCACTAAGAAGTGTTGACAATTTTGAAGGAAATAAAAAAAATAGATCTTTGTAGACATTTTGCCACCGGTTTATTTATATCATTAAAGCTTCAGAAGCAACACTGTTTTTTTTTTTTT
>UXUI01007711.1:351-12303 GCA_900576705.1 Enterobius vermicularis
TGCACACGGTGTATTTTACTATTCGCTTTTTTTTCCACAGAGTTGGTATATCCATCTGTATGGTAATGAGAAATGAGTGTATATATAAATTTTTTGAATAGCATGAAATAACAAGCCTGAAGGACGTAGAAAAATGCGTGCCAGAAGCGGTTCGGGAGTTCGTTTGGATCGTTTGATGCACCTCGTTGAGGAAACCATCATAAAGAATCAAAATCCCGTCACCGGTCTTTTCGCAAACAATAATCACGTTAGTTGCTTGATGTTCTCAAATTTAAATCAGTTCTTGAACTTTTAAACAACAGAAAAAGCTGTAATTTCGCTGTACCTAGGTTCGATTTGATATTGTTGCCAGTTTTTGCTGTGAATTAATCTATATTTCATCATTTAATTTTTTCTCCTGTAATGGAAGTAACAGTTTCGCATAGGTGTGTTTTTTAAAACCAAAATTGAGTAATATATTGCAGTTGCATGACAGTTGTTTTCTGAAATGTTAATTTCCGGTTCCAAGTTTTACTCTTAAGTTTTACTCTTCTTTTTTTTTTTACTCCTCAATTTTTCAGACAGTTTTTATGAATGTTCCTCTCTAATTAGAAATCAGAAACATTTTTTCATCTGTTTTTGAAAATGTCAGTGATACTTATTTTTAAAATCCTGTACTTTTGCAGGATTTTCCTGACCATGCTTGGGTTAGAGATAATGTTTATGCTGCACATGCCGTATGGGGTATGTATAGAGCTTACCAGAAAAGTGCAGATATTGATGAAGATCTCGCTAAGGCAAATGTTCTTGGCCTTACTTGGTTTGGGTTCATTTATTTTTGAGCAGAGTCGATTACTTTTTCTGGATACTTAAACCTCCAATGTTGATGGCATAGAATCAATTGTTTCCCTGTTTACTTTTAAAAAGAATTTTGGAACATTTGCAGTGTCAAAATAATGCAGTCACTGTTAGAATGTATGATGAGGCAAGCAGATAAAGTTGAACAGTTCAAACTCCATCAGAGGAAGGGAGATGCATTACATGCCAAATATTCTGTATCAACTAAAAATTGCGTTGCTGGTGACTATGCTTGGGGTCACTTACAGATTGATGCGACATCACTTTTCTTGTTGACACTTGCCCAGATGACTGCGTCTGGTAAACATTTGACATACTGCATAGTCGTTTTGCAAAACCCGTAAAAATGTTTGCTGTTTTCAGGCCTTCAGATAATCCGGAACTTTGACGAAGTTAGTTTCGTCCAAAATCTTATATACTACATAGAAACGGGTTACAGAACTCCGGTATGTACATTTTTTGGCAGCATGTTTACCTAATGTGAAATTCTGACATAAGCAGTTTCAAACTTTTTTTGATTAGGATTATGGTATCTGGGAAAGAGGTGATAAAACAAACCAGGGTATTCGAGAATTGAATGCCAGCAGTGTTGGAATGGCCAAAGCTGCTCTGCAGGCTATCAGTGATGTTGGAGACTTGTTTGGCGATGGTTCTAAAGGTTAGACGTTCTTCTTGACTTTGCTTTACTCTTCTTATTGTTAAGATTTCTAGTACTGCTTTATAAAACTCTGAAAAAATTGAAATGAAAGGGTCTGCAGCGTAACGAAGAAAAGTAAATTTATCGTTTTTATTGGAAACTAGTGTTTTATTAAAAGAGAAAAATAAAATTTGATTTTCTTATTTAAAATCTGCTAACAATTTTATCTGTAATGGGTGCGTTTGGGGCGATCATGAACTGTTCACAATTACAAGTCTTTCAGCATCTGTAATTCACGTTCTTCCGGATCAAATTCAACAGTGTTCAGCAGTCCTCACATCTATGCTTCCTAGGGAGTCATTTTCTAAGGTACTCTTAAATTGTTTTTTTTCTTTTTTTCGATTATTCAATAAATTATAGAGAACATGTTTTAGGAAACTGATTCCGCTTTGCTTGGTATTATATCATATCCTGCATTTGCTGTAGAAGACCAGTCTTTGATACAGGTGACTCGGGATACTATTGTTGATACATTATTGGGCAGATACGGTTGCAGGCGTTTTTTGCGAGACGGGTACAAGACTCCACTTGAGGTTATTTTATTTTCAGGTTTTTTAATATGTTTTGAATGGTTAATTTACACGGTTTTTTTTACAGGATCCTTCTCGATTATATTACGATAATTCTGAACTGCAACAGTTCGAAGATGTTGAATGTGAATGGCCGCTATTTTTGTGTTACCTCTTGTTAGATGCTATGTTTGCTCGTGATGGTGAGATGGTTGAACATTACTGGAACATTCTGGACAGAGTAAGTGCTCCAGGAAACTTTTACTTAAAAAGTTTTTCGTCAGTAACTTCAAGTGTTTGTTTCGTAAGAAATTTTTCCAGTAAGGGTCATTTTATTCTTTCTACTATTTTTGCTTTAAATTTTTGCTCTTGACAAAAATTAGATGGTTCGAGGAAGAAAATGGCGTAATCACTCTCTTGCTTTGAATTGGTGGGAGATTAAAGCCAGCTGGTGATTAAATGTATCAAGTGATTGTGAGATCACTTAGTGGAATCTGATTTCCTCTGTGAGGATAAGGTCTTAACAAAAATTGGAAGCCTCGTTATTCTGCATCCATTGTATTTTCTTTCTGTAATAAGAAGATGCTATTCTTTCTGTTTATTCTCTTATCTCTTTTTCCTTTACTTCTGAGATGTAAAAGAGTAATATACTTATTGAAATCTAAATCACTGCTAGCTGTCGTAGCATTTTTTGCAAAATTTGTTCTTTACAACATAAGTTTTACATCGTTAACAAAAAGGGTCATAATAGTTATAAAGGAAGCTATTCTGATAAAGGAAGTTTCGCAGCATGCAGGAAAAAGCTCTGGAAACACCAAATATTGCTTGTATTGTGGGACTGGAAAATAGAGATTTGTCTCTGGTCTTCATAAAAGCTTACTGTCACGAGAGGTGTGATTTCTTCAGGCAATTGTTGTAAAAGATGGTTGTCGGCTTGTACCAGAATTGTATGCTGTTCCATTTGATGGCGTTGCTGCTGAGAAAAGGCAAAGAGGTACGCAGGAAAGGCACATTGCAGGGACAACGTACGTTTTTCACTTAATTTTTTCTTTCTGAACTTGTATTCTGTTCTATGTTATATTAGGTTTAAAATGCTTTTTGCACAATCGTTTAGACCGTATTTGTGGGCGCAGTCACTTTACATACTTTGTTGTTTGTTGTACGAGGGTTTTTTAAATCCTGCTGAATTGGACCCTTTAAGTCGACGCCTTTCAGCATATGAAAAACGACCTCCATGTGAGGTGCAAGGTAAGTTTCTTTCATCTCCCAAACAAATTTGAGCAAAATATTTTTTCTTTGGTTAGTGATATTTTAATTACCAAAAGGCATTATCAAGTCTGCGTTTGCAATTTAAAGCTTTTAAGGATTGTTCTCTGTTTTTCTCAACCATTTTAAACGTAATTTATTCAACTCATTTTCATTTATTCTTATGACGGGCTTTTGCATAACTTTCTATTCGAGGCAACTTTTGATTAGCAGAAGGGATTTTGAAGCTTTTATTAGGAATGATGCTATTAGTTCAGAAAATAGGGTCTATTTTACTAACTCCTTTCATGAAGATTTTCAAGCCTTTAACGCCTGATGGTTCTACTTCACTTAATTTCAACTGCACCATTTCTAAACTCTTCACATTGCGTTGTCTTGAGACTTTAAAGAAAATTTTTTCACTATTTCTACAGTATAAAGGAAAACTGAAGGCTTTAAAATAACGGAATTAGGAGATTTTAAAGAGGTATTTGGTAGAAATCGAGAACAGACCCTTAGCATATCCGGACGGTTGAGTCAAAATGCCAGACTTAGGGCATTTTGTCATATGGTTTTCTTCAGAGGTCCTTTAATAGCTTTTTGCCTACTTAACTGTTTTTCAATATAAAAATCTTCTTTGTTGTCTTTATTTTCTCTCGTGTAAACTACGTGAGGCACTTGGTACCCTCGGTATTCTTCGTTTTGGATTCTTTCTTTTAGGTTTCAATTCTTTTTGTTCCTCACAATCCTTGAATTCTTTTATTTATTTGTAATTGAAAAATGAAAGTACAATTAAATTTCTGTAGATTTTCTGCAGAAAATAGTGAATCTCTTTCACGCAAACTTTTTTTTTCAAAGTTTTTACCAAGATCATTTTAATTTATTTTTCAAAAAATATTTCAAATATGGTTGAATTGTTTGAAAAAGTGGTGAAACTAAGGATGATGAGGACCTTGTTAATTACTTTTTGTTTAGTACAGTATATTTTTTAGTGTCGATTTTGGCTGAGGATGAAGAAGTGCAAAAGGAGTTACTGTCACATGAAATTAGTGTTCAGCAAATAGCCGAATTAGATGAAGTCTTCAGCATTCAGCCCGCTTCCGTATTTGCCAAAATACTTTCACGGTGTGCTTCATTTTTCAGAAATCTTTCTCTTGTACGCGATGAGGTAATTTAATCTCTGTTTAGGGTTGGTCAATCAAAGAAACTTCATTTGACTGGGCGTCCGTCAGATATAGATGTTGGTGTTCTAAGTACTAGTCGTCTTTACCAAATAGGACAAAGATTTTTTATTTTCACTCCACAGGTATTTTTTATTGCTTTTTATGTTATAAAACTTGTCTTTAATTATCCTTGCTTATAAATTGCATCATTTAGTTTATGGACAGACACAGATCTCACCTTATGTATGATATTAGAATCTTGATGGATGAATGGAGTTCTGAGTTGCAGTATATCTATAGCTCATGGAACTCCACTAGTGTTTCCGGAAGGCCTCTAGTCGTTTTAGTAGTGGCCAAAAATATGCTGGAAGGTGTAAGTAAAAGATAAAACATTTTGCCTTTTTTTCAATTGCCATAATGGGATAAGAGCCTTTAGGACTCTGGTGACAAAAGTGCTTTCCTCAACTCACATATGATGGCTACGGTTGTTGGAACTATAAAAAAAATTTCGTCAGGTTATTTAGGGGGTGCCAGGTAATAATAAGTTCTCAAAATAATTAGTCACAAGTCGTTTGAATGATTTGTGCTTTTATTTCTCCTCCTACAGGTACTCTACTAGTCATTAGTAAATCCTCATCGTATGTAATTATCATTAAAACGATATTTACTTGGAGTGGTGAAGTAAAATGTGCATGTTAGAGTCGTCTTAATCTTACCCGCAGTTTAAACCTTTTTTTAGAGTAGTGATGAAGAACGTTTCTCAGTTTTTCCGTACAACTGCGGTTAACAAACTAGAATTTGGTGAAGCACACATTGAAGAGGTGTTGAATGAAGTTGGCGCTAGTGGAATGATTCACCGTAGTCTTCGTACTGCAGAAGTTAGTAGTACAGAAGGACGTAAGCTTTCTTAATTATTTTTTCTGCATCACTGTATCTTCCTGTTATTTCATTACTATCTCAGTGAGTTTGGGAGCTCTTGATAATTTAATTATTTTGTTAGACTTTCATGCTCGTGGTTCTATCGATGGTGCTAACCCAAAACTTAGAAATTTCTCTTTAGTAATAGTTTTTAAATTAAGCGGAAATTACTTACAGCGTTTTCCCCACCTCGGGTGCAACGCTCACAGTCAATTAAAAATCGACAACTGCAATTTGAAACTGTTCACAAAACATCTCTTAGGCATCGAAGTATTATCCTGGACAGTGATGATGTCGGTAAAAATTGATTTCTTTTTCTCTCTGCTTCCTTTATGACATCATTTCGTACAAATATTATGCTGTTAAGTCATTAATTTACGGGGTTCTGTTCGCTTCTAGATCTGGTCTCACTTCGTTTACCTTATGCCAACATTCAAGAGCGTAGTCATTTATCCTCTGCACAAAAACTTCGGGCTGCTACAACGCGTCTTCTTTCCCCTGTTCGAGAAAAGCATCGAAGTCCTAAACTTGAAAATGGTGGTGTAAGTTTTTTGAAGTTTTTATACACTATGAGCGATTAGAACAAGGAAATGTTTATTTGAAAGAGTTGCTTTCCAATTTGATTTTTGATTGTGACTTTCATTTTACATTTTTTCACAGTGGTTTGAAAATTTAAAAGTATCGAAACAGAACAGATGCTTTTGCTATACGCTTTTTCAGCAGTTACTTTAGTTATTTTAAGTAAAGGTTTGCCAACTTTTTCTTACCAATTGTTTAGAGAATGGTGGTAAATAGTAATTCTGTACCTACTGTCACTTCTGCTTCGTCTCTGATAAATATTTCCGCTGAGTCTGATAAAAGGTTAGTGAATAAACGATTTTAAAGGGAAATAGTTTTGTTTTTACTTTGTTGGTACTGTTATTACTGCTTAAATTTGAGGCTAGTTACGGCACAAATGGATGAGATGTCAACACTTAGTGTAGTCGATATGTTGCACGAAACTGATATTTTGGAAGAACAGGCATCAATTGTGCACTATTTGTGGATGAAAAAGTAAACATTTATTTTCTTACATAATTTTGAGTTGTAATATTTTTTGCTTGTAAATTTATTTAATCTTATCTATTCTAATAACTTTTGATTTTAAAAATTAAGTGTTTAGAGGTCCTGAATATGATACCAAATTGAACGGCATTGAAGGCTCAACAGTACGAGCTCTTACAGAAGAAGTTTATGCGATGGTAAATTAACTGTTTTGTACCGAATTTCTTATCTGCTTAATAATTCTAATAAACGTTAATGCAATCAATTAGGCTTGTGAGAAACGCGAATGGGCTTTGGTTCGGTTGACATCTGGGCTGCTGAAAAGGCAGTTAGATGAACTAGCTATGTCTGTCACTCACTTGTTAGTTCGACAAAAGCAAATTACTATTGGCATGCCATCAAAAAAGGAAGAAGCGGTAACCTGCCCAAAAACAAGGGAAGAGTTAGCTAATATCTTAAATCGTGCATATGGTGGAGACCCAAATTCTTTTACGTTGTCGCAGGTCAGAAGCTTTGCCTCAAAGTTTTCTTATCAACTTAGAAGGAAAGCTGTTTGTCTTATAAAGAACAACACAAAAGAATTATTTTGTATCATGACTGCATTGCTTTGACCAATTCAAGTTTTGCTCACGGTGAAGGTTAATAAGAGAGGGTTACTGCTCTTGTTTCTGTGTAGTTATAAACAAGGTGTCATTTGAATATCTTATTTCTTGTAGTTTTCGTTTTATAGGAGATTATTGTGTGTCTAGGCACGTTAGTTCGAACTGAGCCACGGCTTTTTGTGGAAATGTTTAGACTTCGAGTTGGATTAATTATCCAAGTGCGTTGTTCGGTTTTTTAACAGAATATTTTTCATTATGAGGGCTTGTTGCGCTTCTAAAATTCTTTTGAAGCGTCAATAACTTTGTTTTTTTATATTTGTCTAGATTAATGAGATTGTTTTACTTGAATTTCGCATTTAAATCTCTTTTTCAATTGGCGCGGTGGAACGGCTTTGAATTTGGCCGATGTGACCAAAGAAAAAATTTATTGTTTTTTTAAAATAGGGTTATGTCTTGAGCCATACTGTATGAAATACTAAAGTCTGCTGCATTTCAATGTTTTTCTAATTTCTGGTGACTTTCTAATTTAAGGTTTTGGCTAGTGAACTTGCCAGGCTTCGAAGTTTGAGTGCCGCCGATGCTACACAGAAATTATTGACTTTATCACCTTTTGAAGTTAAAAGTATGCTTTTCGCTTTACTTAGTGGTAGATTGCTGGAAGATGTCAATGAAGATGCAGAAAGTGGAGCAAAAGAACAGAGGACTGGTATGGGTTCAATACGGAAGCAGATTGAAGAAAAGAGAGTAAGTTCACGGTCGGGATCAGTTGTGAGGGCAGTTTAGAACTTTCAACATCTGTTTTTATAGAATTTTTTATTTTGATAGCTTTTCCTAAAAACTTGCTTGCTTACAGTCTTGGAGGAAATCTATGCATGAAATGCAGAAAGAAAGTGGGCTACCACCAGAAACCTTTGAGGAGGAGGAGGATATAGAAGAGACTGATGATTTCCAATTCGGTGTTTGGTTGAGGCATCGTCGTATTGATGGAGCTTTAAATAGAGTCCCACGTGACTTTTACGCGGTATGTTTCTTAGTTTCTTTAAATATTTGTAATTTTATGTAACTTCTTTGGAACTTTGACTTTCTAGACACTTTGGGATACAGTCAGAAGGTTCCCACGCGGCCTATCCATTAATCGAATAGTACTTCCATGGGGCGTTACGCAAGAGGTTATTTGCTGCCTTCGTTTTTTTTCTTTCAAATTACACTACAGCTTTACTTAGCTCTGTGTTCTAATATGATGACTCGGTTTTAGATGACTCGAAGGGAAATAAAATTTGCATTACAAGTTGAACAAGTGCTGAACCAGGTATAGGCGTTTGCTCTTAGAGCTTAAAAACAGTAGTTAATAGAGAACTTAAAGTGATAATATCGCCTTAGTGAGTCAAAGTTTTATATCAAACGCTTTGAAAAGTTTTACTTTTAGATCGCCGAACCTGAATATCGCGAAATGATTGTTGAAGCACTCGCTTTAATTAGCAAGATTGATTTACTAGTAAAAACGGATCGTCCAAACATACCTAAAGACAAACCTTTTGAAGTTGATTCTGTGGTACACCTAGCCAATAAAGTCTTTGTGGAACACAATGTTAGTAGGCAACAAATAGACTCTAAAATTGTGTCTTTTACTTTAGTTGAAGGAAAAAAATAAATATTTACTTGTTCATCCACAACTTTCAGAGGCAAATGGGAACGATTGTCATGGAGTGCTGCGCGAGCGGTAGACGCTGTGAAGGAGCCCAAGGTGTCTGTAAGCATTTTTACGATTCAGCTCCAGCAGGTGAGTATGGTACCGCACATTATCTTATCAAGGCTTTAATGGAAATATTTGGGCCACACGAATGAATTTGGACGAAGTTTTTTGACTGTAGGTTTTTTATCTTCTTCTAGATATTGTATATTTGATTTGCTTGAAATTTAAGTTGAGAGCTGTTTCAGTATAATGGGTTTCTTATTAATCTTGCCTTTTTCACTTCTGCTTCTTCGATCATAGATAGAACATTTTTGCGTTTGACTCGCTAGTTGTTATGTTGTTAATTAGAAGTAACTTATCAATTACATATATGTAATTTCTTGAGAAGCCTTTTGTTTTCAAATTTACTGAGTTCGCTGCTGCTAGTTTTTGTTCATTTTTTTGTATCTCTCTGAAAGAAATTTCTCTAGAAATCAGAATGCTATAGAGAATTTATTAGTCTGGAATAATTTTTCTAACCTCTTGACTAGAGCTTTCTTTTTAAGTCTGTTATAAAAATAAAGATCTGAGATTATTAGATTTTTTGAGTAATTTGACTGTTGGCTAGGTTTCTTTTTGATCTTATTCGTTCACTTCAGCATGTTAACTTTTAAGAGGTAATAATTCAACTGAAAATGGATAATGAAAAAAGATCTGGTATTTTTTTGAGTTACGGTGAGTAAAGCTGTGAACGAATCTGTTTGCTGGGTTTCGCACAACGTGAATAAGCTCAGAAAAATTAAATCTTTATGACTTGTGAATGCAAGCCTCATTTCGTAAACAAGTACTACGGGTGAGTAGAACTAGTTGTAGCCTTCCTTACCTCTGTAATACAATACTGTGTTAAACCTGTATACCCTTTAGCATTGGTTGAAGAATAGGACAGTGTCATTGTAATTTCCAACAGCCACTGGGCAGGAGATGTTTGCAAAAGTTCCTTCTCTGAACTGTTATACTAGAATCTGCAGGGCATTGAACAGTGTCGGAAGTCCTCAGAGGAAAGATTTATTGTAATCATTATCGTTTATAATGGTGTACCACAGTGTGAGTTTCTGATGCATTTGCTTTTTGTTGCCGAAGTGATGTCTAGGTTCCTGAAGTAGCATTTAACTTTATAGTTAGGTCTTAATCGCTATAACAGTATTGAGATATCGTGGACAAAGAACGGCGAAAGGTTGCTAAAGAGCACCAGTTGAGACGGTGATACGCAGACAGTTAGTTAAAATAGTATGAAATTTTTCTTTATTAAGGTTATAAGTAATTAGATATTTTTTTAGTTAATCACAAAATAAATTTACAGACAGAATGGACTTGTATACATATATATAATTAACGAAGTTTGCCTGAAATAAAATCAATTTAAGCAAACTTTCGAGGCCACAACACTGAAGTGAGGATTTTGCAAGAAAAAAGAGTGATTAAAAGGAGAAAAAAGGTCAACAGGAGAAAGAACGACAGCATTGTTATGTTAAGAGTTGTAAAGTTGTTGGTTTTAAAAATATTTCTCAATAAGAATCAAATATTTGTTGAGTGCAGGATCCGCTCTCGTTTAGTGATAAATAAAGTGCAAAACAACGGAAAATCCTTCAGTGAGGAGAACGATGATTAGAATTTGAAATTATGAATGTCGGTACTCATCGGTGTCAGGGGATTGAAGCCCAGAACAGAAGCTGTGAGCTCTCCTGAGGGGCTGCGCAGTCGACTTTTTGTCCAGTAGTGATAGGTGAAATGTTTGATTTAACTGTAAAACTTTCTCAGTTTTCGACAACCGTGAACGTTTGAGGGAGCACATGGTTTTAGAAAACAACACTTAAAGCTGTTATTAATTATTTATCGCAGGAGTTGATTATTTAGAGCAGCATTTGCCCACAAAAGCTGTGAATCCGCTCTTCTTTTCCCCTTTTGTCTTGGCGGTTGTCATTCCGTTAACCACAATTCCTTTTTTAGCGTTCCCAGTTGCTGAAAACTAGAGCGACCGTTTCTGTCAAATCAAACATTACTTCTTGGTGTAAATTTGTAAAGTACGTCAAGTAATCAACATACGAATGGGAAGTCAACAGTTCATTCTACTAAAAGCAGGCAGCCATTCAGAAAGTTCCACGAATTCACATTGTACTTGGAAGCCCTAAACTAACCAACCGTCTACAATTCTTAAAATTATTGCATCGCTAGCGGAAATGCTTACAAATATTATGGCTTATAGTAATGCAACAGAGACTACTCAATTTTTTGTTACCAATTTCCTGTATTAGTTCAGAAAAAGAGTTGATGTTGAAAGTTAAGGCACTGTCATTGAATACCTATCACAATTCAGATGGTCGTGAAGTTATCGTTCTTAGAGAAATTTTTTACAAAGAAATTGAACATTAATTCTGTCAGAGAACTAGCAGTTGGCGATTTTTGACAATGGAACGCATACACGTAGATTCTTCATGTTTTGACAGGTAACTTTTCAACGCAAATCTTTTACCGCAACGATCGCAAGCAAACGGTTTTATGCCTAAATTAGACCTGTCATTAACAGCGTTTTTGAAAATTTGCAAAACTTCAGTCAAATTTTTTTGAGAAAAAAATTATTTTTAAATTACTGAAATGGATTATTTTAAAATATAATTTAAAATTTTCTCGTTTTTTTTTTTTTTTCTTTCTTCACTTACCGCTATGTGTTTGTATATGAGCACGTAAATTACTTTTATCGGCAAACGCCTTTGCGCATACATGACATTTGAAAGGTTTTTCACCAGCTAAAAATTAACTGTTAATCAGTTGATCGGCCTTAATTTTCAACCAAAATATCTTGATCAAAAAGATTACTGGATGATCACATACTGTGAGTCCGAATATGTCCCTGTAGAAGCCAATGTCGAGAGAAATTTTTGCCGCATATTTGACATCTACAATTTTGCGGTGATTTACTGTTGGGTATTGGAGACGATGATGCCTTCGACACAGTTACAGTCTTAGCAGATGCTGTAGAGGTTGTCGGATTGGTTATCATAGGTCGATGCGTTAACAAATGTAGTTGAAGTACCGAAAAGCTGTCGAATACTTGTAGACAATGTGGACACTTCATTGTAACAACCGGTTTCAGCGGTGATTGTGACCCTATAGACAACTGTCACTAATTATACATACTAATTTTTTATCGTTTTTTTTCCTACATCTACCATATCCTAGCCACATATTTAAATTGTAAAAAAAAAAA
>UXUI01007711.1:16439-28715 GCA_900576705.1 Enterobius vermicularis
TTGGTTGTCCCTATTGTGACAAAGATGGACCTGCCATAAAGATGTCTTAATCAACCAGAAGGACAATTTGAAGTGTTCATTTGTTTGCCTATTTGCTATTGTATTTTCAATGGTAAATTATGTGTATGTCTGTGTAAAAAACAGTATATAGAAATATAAAGCAAAAAGGAAAACTGAAAGAAGAAGGAAAAAAAAAACTTGTCCGCCAGATTCACAAACTCAAAGCAAAATTTTCTCAGCAGATTACTAGTGTATCAACTTAATAACGCAACTGCAGCTTGTTGACATCGTTGGTCGGAAATATATCTTTTTGTGTATATCAAACTAACAATATTTGTTGCAAAAACAAGTTGTAATTTCTATCCGATTTTACGGATTATATCACACTTCACAAATCTATCACCATTTTTTCTTCAGTTTTCTTTTTTTTTTCATATGTTCACCTCTTATTTATGGTTTTTCTCTTTGATCTTAGTGATTATTAAACAAAATTACTTTTCGATTTAAGTAATTCAGCTGATCATAAACTAAGCTCGTTTATTTGTTTAGGTTTGTTTTTGTGTCAGTCAATTTTTGGATATACATAAATTCATGTCCCATTTTTCCTGGCCAGATGTGTCTGTCCGTTTTAGATCCATCTCTAAAGTTTAAAAATTTTATTATTTGGAATCATAGAGAAACCTATAAGCAAAGAAACCTACCAGATTTTTTATGGCTGTCAACTGTTCTTCAATTTTTTTTTATCATTTGATAAATTCTGGTTTTGTGAATACGGTATGCGTAAATAGAATTTTGTATCTTTAACAGTAATGAAATTTATAAACCTGAGATATACAATAGTTGGCTGCAGCAAAAATTCTAGTGCTTACATGTAAAAACGGGTACTGTAGATATTTTATTGAATCTCATCTTTGCAGTTCTATGACCGCTGCTGTTTCAAAATTACAGAAAAATCTTTGAAGTTTGTAGTAGTTGCAATCAATCCTTCATGGACATTTAATTGAACTGCTTTTGGTTAAAAATAAACAACAGCATAAAGAAATTGAAAAAAACCCATATGAATGAGTATACTGGAATACGTCTAAAGTTTAAACGTATCAATACTCTACTGGTAGTAAAAAAAATTTGTTTTAATGTTAATTGAACCTGTTGAAGTTTGTGACCATTCAGTTTCTGGTTGATTGCTATTCAAATATAACTGAAAAAATTTTTAAGCAATAGAAAGAAAGAAAGAAAAACATATGGAAGTATAGCATAGTTACTTCTCAGTTTATAATTTAACGTTCTTTCTTCCTTACTGCGAATACTGTTAATGGCAAATACGGCGAATAAATATTCCGCAAATTAGGAAAGCAGCATTTAAGTGTTGTGATATAGTACAATAAAATTTCAAGTATAATATTTTCTTACCAAAACTTTTATTTGTTTTAGAAACTAACTTTGTTGCTAAAAAACAAACCAGGTCTCAGTGGCGAAGAAAAAATGTTGATTATTTTTAATCATGAGCTTACTACAACTATAGAGGAACAAGTTCTAGTCAAAAACTCAGAAAGCAAAAAATTTCTAAAACTGACCTTTGCTTAAAAAATTTAATTCACAATTCAGAAATTCAGTTAGTCAACTAACTGCTTTAGCATGCAATTCGTCAAAGTTTAGTGGGCAATAGTCATCCATTGACTCGTAAATTCAATGTTTAGTGCAATTTTTAATCCAATTTCTGATAATAGTCAACCGATAATTAGTTTCAGTAAAAATATTTCTAGAAGAAAGTGCAAAATACGGTACTAAGAAGGTGAATACACTGTGAGCTGTTTTTTTGTTATCCTGTTTAGCGATTATGCGATAAAAGAAAAATGAAAAACACCATTTGGGATAATCTTTATTACAACACTTCGCCAAACACAGACCTACATCGATACAAACAGCTGCAAACAGTTTTGAGTCCTACAAAGACCTGCAAATCTCTTTTCTAGTAATGCTAAATTTGTATCACACTAAATTCTTCTTCTTGAAAACTACTTCCAAAAGTATACTGCAAAAAAAAGTGAAATTTTAACTTCATCGAGCTCTTTGACAGTGTTTAAAACCTATAAAAAATCCATCCGAGATTTACGGTCTATTCTACTGACATAAGTGTTCAAATAATCATCAAATTTATCTGTAAACAACAATTGAAGTTTTTAATGAATTACTTTTTTAAAAGAGCTAATGAGATTATGCCACCATAAAACTCTATCATACGAATCCCAAAATAAACCAGAAAACCTAATTTTGTTCTCAACCTTATCACAACAAAAAGGCTCAATAATTTGTTAATGTACTTGTTTAAGAAAAGCATGCTCCAAAAATCACAGCATCTTTTCAAATCCAAACTGTCCAAGAGCTGTTTATTATTTTGGAGTCCAAATAAAAGTAAAAGAAATTATTGAATAATGTTCAAAAAACTTTACCGAAAAGGTTATACTAATCAAAACTGTAAAACCCGTAATCAAACCATATATTTGTGAAAAACAACAATTTTGAGGTAGAAGTTAGCTAAAAACAAACGATAAAAATGTGTATTTGAACCTAGTTCATAAAAATCATTTTGAAATCCAAACCTACGAGCTTTATAAGGATTCCGCTGTCAGCAGTGAAATATTGCAATATTTCAAAGCGAAACAGATGGACGACTTCAGATTTAAATAGTGCGAGTACTTTTTTTACATTATTGAAAAAATTATTTCTCAAATCTATGGTCGAAATTTATCAAACTGAAGATACAAGGAAAGCAATAAGAGGTCTTTGTCAAGTTCAATTTCAGAGCACAATAGCGAATTTTGTCCCTGCCTATAACTCTCCAAATTTAAACGATCTTCATTGGTCATATAAGTTTCTTCAACCTCAGCTATCTAAAATTAAAAATTTATATGTTCCACCATTAGCACTGTCAATATAAACAACCAAGGTGCTACATACTTACCATATACTTCTACCTAAATAAGCAAAAGTTTAACCCAATAAAGGAAAGAAAAAAATACACAGGCATTACTTGCTGTTGCTTCGTAGCTTCATCCAAACCATCATCACTTTGTATTGTTGCAATAATTGTCTCTCTCTTGAGATTCCGCTCAATCAGGTTCCTAAATTTTCGACTCGCAAATTGATGCACCAAAAACGAAGAAATACCATCAGACCACTTACTTATGCTCTTTTGTTTCGTGTTTTCTTCTCACAATCACGTTGCAGAGAGACTAAAGGTAAAAAAGATATGAATAAATTTGAAATATTATTTATGAAGAGCATAGAAGAATAAGAGCAAAAAGGAAATACAAAACAATATTACTTTAAATAACAAATCAAGTTTTCACTAATATTTGTTTTCTTATTAACCATAAGCAAGTATTTTAAATTTAGTTCACAAATAAAACTATTTACTTTACAAGTTTGAAGATAAAGTTCGTGAGCTGCTTTACCAAGGTCTACGTGATAAAGATAAATCGTTTTCGCGGTGTTAAAATCATTAGTTTTTCCCACGTGCTAAAAAATTTTTCTGATATTTGATTCCCATAGACAACATATTTATCTAATATATGTCTCCAATAAAGAATGTTAACCTTTATGGTAACAAAACCATTCTCGATCAAATTGTAGCACAGCTGTTTCGCCTCCTTAGCGGACAGCATAGCCAACTTCTCAATCTGAAATTCATAACTTGAATGACCTGAAAGGCTAATAAGAAGTACCAATGCATAAACTTAAGAAACATCATAATAATTAGCCAATAAACAATAGAATGCAAAATTTAGTCACTTGATCCTCCCCTAAATAGCCAGTTTGAAGCAGAAGCCGAAAAATCCGGACAGCACGTGAATCTATCTTTTCTCTTATAACGGATTCAACTAGACCTTGACAACGCATAATTACTGCATTTTCAAAATCTAAAGGCAATAAAACTTTTAGCAGATAACACTAGAACCTATGTATTCGTACAAAACATATTTAAAAAAAGGCAGTAAGGAGTTCCCTTCTACAAATTCAATAGAGTCAGCACTGACCAATAACATATAAACCTCCTGCACTGTCTCCAACTTTCCTAACGATTTTCTGGCCATCACTCAAGATTTTTAAAGCAGTTTCAATATCCCTCTTTTCAAGTCCCATGTTATTTGCACCTGCGCACCGGACAATGTCATGAATCTGCAGAAGACTTGTGAAAGACGTCTAAATCACCTTTTTGGAACTTCCCATTCAAAAACATGATATCAGCAAAATAAGGGTTTAATGAGCTTATGAATGAAAAAACCTAGAAGATTTCTTAATAAAACAATCTGTTTCAAAAACTGCGGTGACTTTATGACCCGTCATCTTAATTTTACAATTCTACAATGTGACAAAAATTATAACAAAGATTTCTACTAAAAAACAACTCACAGAAATTGGAAATGAAGCAGCCAGTATTGAATCGCTTTTGACCTCACAAATCTTGAGTAGTACTCTTGCAGTCTTACGCAACAAAGTATTATCAAATTCACCATCTATAGTCTCAACTGTCATTTCATCTCTTAAGAACCGTTCAAATCTTGGGAAGTGCAATCTCCAATATATATCAAAATCTGGGTCTATCACCTGTTCGTTCAATTTCCGCTTCCTCGAACTTTCTGTATAAACACTGATTAAATAAAACAATAAATCTAGAAAACATAGTAAAATAAACTTTGAAAGATTTAAATACGTCCATAACCTCATAAATTAAGTAGCAACTAAAAGTAGAAAATTTTCTTTCAAACGATCTAATGTTTAAGAATAACAAAAAAAGTAATTTTTCAACCAGTTTTGGGCGATCCATGGTCCTCCGTCTTCACAGGTAAAACAGAAACTTTCTCAGGCATCACAAAAGAAAAATTTCCAGCTACAAAAACAGGAAAACCAGATCCATTACTCTCCACTTTAGCACACCTAATTAACAGCTGTGACTCCACAAGTCCAACAAACTGGGCTTTTACCTATAAAACACAGGTCACGCAAATAATACAATTAGTCTCTAGGACAGCTAACAGTACAACTAGTATCTGCTGTATTTTAGCATACAACAAAAATTTACATCAACCGGCGGTAATTCCAGCCTAGTGGCTACCCTACGAATACATTCTGAACAGGTCAAACGTCCGTGGGTAAAAATTTCTTCGCAGATCGCTTCAGCAGCTTCACCGTATAATGTTTTTGCAACCAAAGAACAACGAGCGGCACGCAGTAGCCTTATTACATCTTCACAATTAACAGAGTAGATTATTCTTTTTTCTTCTTTTTCAAATTTCAACAAATTGTGCTGTTCCAAAATGACCAAGGCCCTTTTAATCTACAATAATTCTATCAAGTAAAATCAGGAAAAATAATTTCTGTTTTAAGAAAGCAATTCAGAAGGCGGAATAAAGAATAAAACATTAAAAATACAACACATTTTCCACCCCATTACAAAGAGAATCTATTTGCCTTTCACACTAATGCACATATACCTGATAAACACGAAGTTTTGGCCGCAGACGATAAATTAAAGCAGGCAAAGTGCAGGCCTCTTCAAGTAAAGCATGGCCAACCGCGGCTATAACAGGACCAAAATGGTCATCGAGTATCTCGAAACATAGATCAACTTCTGCAGACCCCATCTCATGTCCAGACTAGCAGATTTCACTGAAGAGTCATGAACTAAACTCAAGAGACAAAAAAAAAAAAACTAAACAAAAATTTAATCTTACCACAGTCAGTAAGTTCTTGACTTTTTCAAGACTGCAATAATAAAACAGCTACCGGGACGACTTGCAGCCTACAGGCTGCATTCAAATGTTCCAATCACTTCCTCCAAAGATAAGTAAATCAGTCAAAAACAAGAGGAACTTTTACGCGGACACTCTGTATACAAAAATTTGCAAGGCTGCAGCTCAATAGACTAAGACTGAAGCGACATAAATCCCCTCACAGTGAATGCCTCTATTTCCTAAACCTAAAATGGCAAGAAGATATTTCCAATATTTCAAATGATCTTCTCCTACCTAGTTCATCGATTTCAAGGCAATTCTGGGAAACCTTAACATTCCTGCAGATTTACTTATAACAAATCCCATAAACTTTATAACACATGAAAAAATAAAAAAGACAACCAAATCTTGTAGTTATCAGTATGACATTTCAATATTCAAAGAATTTATTGTAAATTCCTCTAATTACCACGTTTTTAGACATGCTGCAGCAAAAAATAAATCACTGCTAACAAATTATACAATTTCAGTTGACCGATTTTATCCTTAAGCGTCTAAAAAGTGCCGCTATCCGATTCGTGCACTCGAATTGGGCACAGTTCTAAACAGGAGGCGCCACACACAACGCGGTTCAAGTTGGCGTATTCCAGTGGTCGTTTCTGGCTACAGCAGTAATTTTCTAGGAGGAATTAACTCCTACTCGGCTTTTAAAAGAATTTGCTTTCAAAAAGTTCCAAACTTCAAAAAATGTGACCTAAAGTGGAAGACTAATTTTAAAAAATTAACTTTGGCCTGCCCCAAAACTAAGCTGAAAGAGCTGAAATGGCGTTCCGCTCAACTTCATGTTTGACTGTTCTTTTGCAGTATCTTGAGCCCAAAAAATTTATATTCTCAAGCAAGACAACTTAGAAGTAATAGACCATGTTCAGTTACAAGTTGCATGTGTCGCGTGTGGCGTCCCTCATCCTTATAACTTTCACAACTTTCGCATAATGCTATGAACAAATACATATATTTTACATTTGAAACTCGAAGATATAAAAAGTAACCAGGTACAGAAAATGCTTCCTAGTATTCAATCAAAGTGCTCGGAAGTTGAAAGCATCCCAATGTTGCATTGAAAAAAATAACACAACAAGTGTTCCAGAAAAAATATCTTCGCTAAAAATGTGACTGTTACCAGAATAGGTAGAAAGATGAAAGTTTAGATGCACTCTACACGTATCTAAAAATTATTAAAGATCGATGCTTCAGGCAGTTTAAATTACGAAGTAAATTGCCTACCAAATGACACGAAAGAAACAACGAATAACTCAAGAGCTTCACTATTCGGCAAACTGTTACCAAAGAAGCTTTACGTTATAAGGTTCGGCAGCATTATGGCGAGGATGTTTGTTGCATTTTACATGCATTCGACCATCGATCCGAATAAAATAGCAATATGGGCATCTTAGTTTCAACATAGATCTCACCTTAAAATAAGCCGATATTTCTTTCTTCTCATGGTTGGATATCGTGGAAAAGAATGGGTTAGATTTTTTGGGAAGTGGTGAAGAAAGAAGAGAAGGGGGACGAAAGCGGAAAAAGGTAATGTTTTTTGAAACCCATCACAAAAGTGAACCAAACAAGTAAATCAAAAAAATTTCTTTCATTCATTCATTTAACAAAATTTTTCTCGAGTTTTAAGAATTTGGCTTTTATAAACACTCAAATGAAGAGAAATTCTTCTTCAGACAAGTAAAGAAAACCTTCATGCCAGCAGTTTGAGTTTTACATCCATCGTGAACACCAAGTAAATGCCTTGTAAAATAGTTGAATTCGCTGGTTGTTGAAGAAAGAATACGTTTCAACAGCAGTGACATTAAGTTGAAATTGCTGTATAAGAATATATTTATCTGTATATATCTGAAAGTATACACGATTTTGGTAAGTTGTGTTCTGGACGATGTGTAATAGCAGGTTAAAGTGACGATATCGATTCTAACACACATACATCGGTAAAAAGCTGTCTAAGGTGACAATGATACTGCAGCGTAGCAAACACAGGAAGCTAAGAGTATACAATCAGAATCAAAACTCACGTAATCTTTTGTTATCGTTAATCGGCTTCTAATGGCATTAATCGGTACAAAAAGGGCGATAACGTTTTTTTTCTTTCGGTCCAATGATAGCCTGTAGTCGAAGTGAAAAATATAGTGTTGCTGTAGATGGATTTTTACTAATAAAGTTCTGCAACGATGCACCGTATTTTCTGGTTTTTTTTTTTTATTATTTCGCCCTTGTTTGTTAATGAGTTGCAGGAGCTTTTATGAAAGTATGTTGACGGTGTTCACGAGGTTGATCGTTGTTAGTAAGCGTGTTTCCTCGTCATTTGCCTTTTGTTTTGGTAGCCTCAGAGAATCTACGAAAACTTCAGATTCCATTTTTTCCAGGTTTGTTCACCAGAACTTCTTTTTGCGTACAAACAACATCTTGCCCATCTACCTAATTATTGTGGCTGCATGTCGAAAAAAAATTTTCTGTTCACTGTATGTACGCGTCTACAGCAACACGTCATCAACAAATAGTAAATGTGTACATAATTTCATTTTTTTGAATTTGGGAAAGATTAGGGGGAGAGAGATTGCAAAAAAAAAGTACTAAATATATACATTTTTCTTCCCTTAAGGGCAGGAAAAAATTTTTTTTTTACTATTCTTTGACTTTAAGCCCTGCTTTTTTTGGTTACTGGCCAATCACTTTTTTTTGGCGTAAAAAAGTGGAAGAAATGAAAAAAGTTTTTTTGTGACATTTGATTATTGTTTTTTTTTTTTCGCCAAAAACTTTTCATCGAATTGCTATACTACTTTTGTTGATTTAACGAGTTTTGCGTAGGACAAAATAGCATTGAAAAAAACATGAGCGATAATGGCTATTACAGGAATGATTAACCACAATTAATCAATTGATGATTTTTCTCTTACCAGTTAACTTCGGTTTTTGCACTATTGTTTAAACCTCCCACCGTTGGTACTGTTTGTTGTCATATTCCACTTTTTGCTCATTTGGTACTTGTTAACAGTTATTTCCACATTGCCTGAGAAGTTTTTTCGTTTTGCTTTTACGCAGTAAAAACTAAATGAGGAAGGAGACCATAATAGTTTATATGAAGAAATGATAAGCTACTATGAGGACTATGTGACGCTCAAAATTTCCAGTAGTAAACTTTATAAGACACAAGTGTCGTTGGAGATGAATCACAGTAATAAAGTTGTTTCGACAGCTTATGCTGGTTGTCATGCCTTCTTCACCTGCTACTGTGTGGCATTCTTTTCTTGTAACTTACACATATTTTTTTTCCTTTCGTTCACATTTTTCCGCAAACGTTCCTTTACAGCTAAATTTTCGAACTTTTGAGATTATTATTGGGCAGCAGTTATAATTGTCTATGGTAAGATTTCATTTTCAGGGACTGGTTAGATTTTGCGCTTCCTCCGTCTATTGCATCAATTATTACTGCCGTAAAGGAACTATCTTTACTTAGAGTGAGGCTTTAGGAGAAGTAGTTGGAATTGTTTTTTAAAATTTTTGATGGCTGTAGAGATGTGTTTCTCTGCCCAGTTCTTCTGTGGAGATTGTTTCTGAGAATGCGATTGTCTGCTGTTGTCTATCGCGGTTCTTCCATAAATTGATACGATAAAGTCTACCGTCACACTTATATCCTAATGTAAAAAGTGATTCTTTGAGAGGTAACTGTAGTTGCTGAATTTTTTTCTCCACAAGTTGCAGTGGACTGAGAACCGATTAACTGTCTTCTAACAGCTCATGTACTGGAGCAAAGGTGTTAGGAGTGAATATTCATTTCTGATGAGTCAGTTGTTTAGCTGTGTTCTGCGTTTTAAATGGGCCGAAATCCGGGTGATCTGAGACTCATTCTTCAAAAATGCTTTTCACAATGGTTTTTCTGAGAATGGTTTTCAGAAGAAGGGGTTAGTACACAATCAGGTAGAAAAATGGTGACATGCAGCTGAGAATCTACTTTACATTCCCACCAGGTTCGGGTGGAGCTGTGGTGTATTGAGTTGTACACATCATAACAAAGAAAACCCTGAATCGAAAATAAATTTTGAGCAACCTGGCATGTTGAGTACTTACCAGACAATCTTCTATCTCTTAATTCGCCTTCGGTCTTTAATTGATCTCTACAGTTATACATTACCTAATTGGTTTCCTTTTCTTTATAGCAAAGTTATAAACTGTTTTTTTGTTTCAGTTAGAGAAAACAACTTTGTTGGCAAAAAAGCCACGTGACCTAGAACAACTAGAGGTATTCCGAATCTCGCGTAGGACGTAATCTTTGATTGGATTCTTTAATTTCGACTTCATATCTCGTACGTCTCTTTGTTTTTATGGTGTTTTACTTTGCTGATATCTTTTTTATTTTCTTTTTCTTTAACATTGCGATCAGTCAGTTTTTTAAGCATGGGAGACGACCTATCACAATTTTTTGCAAAAAAAGCTGCTAAGACTAAAGATAAGAAGAAAAAAGTCAAGGTCAACCTGGATGAGGTTGGCGAAGTTCTAGAGCGGGAAGCCAAACGCCAAGTAATTTTAAAGTATTTGCTGCAAACTAAATTCAGTTTTTGGATTTACATAGCATTTTTGTCGATCGTTTTTTATCTTGATTCAGGAATCTTGATTTTTTTTCTTTGAACAGTCGTGTCGTTTAAAATTTATAGGAGGAGCGTGATCGCGAGAATGAAGGTGCTGAAAAAGCTGCGCAAGAGGAGGCAAATGTAGAGCGGCGCTCAGAAGATTCTGAATGGCTTGAATATAAGGATTCAAATAGGTTAGTAATGAAAGTGAGCGATAAGCGGGTTTTTTGACTTTAAATGCCCTGTTTATTCGTCGCAGTATCGTTGTTATTTGTTAAGAGAAATAGTACTGGAGGAACTTGGAATTCGTGATATGAATCTGACCGAACAGGTTGAGGAAGCGTTAGAAGAAGAGAAGGCGACAACAAATGAGGCTCCGAAAACGTGGAATACGGCTGAAGTCGTTTTTCTGAATCAACTTTCTTGCGAAACATTTTTATCTTCTAAATCAAAAAAAAATATTTTTACTTCTCTCAGTTGTTCTTATGCGTTGGTTTTATATAAAAATAGTTGAAGGAAAGCATAACTTGAATTAAACCTAGCAAAATAAAGAATGTTTTGATTATAGAAGAAGGAGTCAAGCGAAGAAGTCATTTTTCCCCAAATACCACCTCAACCTCAGAAGTATGTCGTGCGGCAAAAACAGCTTGCTGCATTGAAAAAAACCGGTGTGGTACCAAACCTAGATGACCATGACATGTTCCCGACTTTTGCTGATGCAGAAAAGATGGAAAAGATCAACAAAGATGTTGAGAGAAAGAAGTAAGTTCATCTAGCATCTTCAGTTTTTGTACTTAAACTTTTATTATTAGTTATGGGTTTGTATCCCTGTCCATAAATTCCTCTGAACCTGTTTTTTCCATTTATACGGAAGTGCTAGCTATCATGACTATATAAGTTTGCTTATTTTCTTTCGTTTTGATTCCAGAGTTTCATTAAGAAGGTCTAGCTTAGTTTTTGTTTTAGTCCTTGTTGTTTTGTGTGGCACATCCTCGTTGACTCTTTTCTAATCTTGAAGTTTTTAGCTTCTAGCTTTTTCTTCTTCCTTACTTTGTAGTCAGTTATCTGACAAGGATTTTCTGTCAGGAAGAATGATGGTTTCACTGTGGTGACATCAGATAGAGATTCGAGAGGGTCAGGTGGAGGTAATACAAACGCATGGGATAGAAGAAGTGCTGTGTCTTCAGCGGGAGGTGATCGCGGAGCGGCTTTGGCAGCAGTAAAACAGGTGCGACTGTATTTACAGACAAATAAATCATTTAATAAGTGCATATCTGCTTTTCTATATGTATGTCTTTTTGTTTTGAGTGTAGATTCATTGATTTTGTGCACCTTTCTAGCAGTTATTTCTAATTGCGCAACTTTTTACTAGTATCCTCCGTTTCTTTAGGTAACGTCCAGCGGTGCACCCAACCCGTTAGCTCCAAAACAGACTCCACAGGTGGGAAAGGGGAAATACATTCCTCCACACTTGAGGCGTCAAGTGCAGTCATAGTTTTGATTCTGTCGCATGGGCGTTCTTTTCAGTAATGTCTTCTTTTATTTTCTCGAGTTTACTTTTTATGAATAAGCTTTTGTGATTGTTAGAAAGATTTTGGTTATAAAATGATTATTTGGCTTCCATTTCAGTGTTCGCGGATTGCCGTTCATGTAGATTTTATGATGACTGTCATGTCAGAATATGGGGTTTAAACAATTAACCATTAAGGGTCAGTAAAGTAATGGTTTCTAAATTGATGTAGAATGCAACTCAGGTGTACTTCAGATCCGTTTTTCTCTTGGCTAGTGATTGGAATCTGGTCATTTAAATCCTTGTTGAGCCGGGTAACTGTTATGAACTTCCTTCGTTTTAGTGTGCTTCCTGAATCAGTCGCTTTCTTCCACTTTAGTTTTTCTTTTTTTTTTTT
>UXUI01007714.1:6109-28360 GCA_900576705.1 Enterobius vermicularis
ATTAAATAATTTCTGCCACCTGTCCGCTTCTTTTAGGCAATCTTTTTTCTCATCAAAATTAATTTGTAGTCTTCAAAGTAAATCAGAGCAAACTACTTGTGAATTAAGTGTCAAAATTTTATTTTTTTCTTCTATTTATATGCCAGTAATTGTATCATTTGGGCGAAAATATATTACCAAATGCTTTCACATTATATGCAACCAAAGAAAGTGAAACTAAATTTCGTAACTTTCAATGTACATTTTTTTACTGTGACGACGTTTGCACTAGAGATATCCAAAAACAAATATGTGTAATTTATTCAATACAGTAAAGCAAAGTGCTAACATGAAAGAATAACTGTGATAGTGCATCAATGTCTTGCTAAATAAACTTTTGGTGTTGTTCTTGGGAGCATATAACTTTTATCACTCTTGTTCCAATCTCTATGCCGACAGTGGATTGAACAAAGAATTACGAAAGTGACGACGGTGAAGAAGATGAAGAAGACGATGATGATGGAAAAAAAAAGAGGAAAGAACGAAAAAATCAAAAACAAAAAGATTTCTTCAGAAGTAGAGCTCTCAATGATGATGCAACAGACCAAATCACTGATGCTGTAATCAGCACTAGGAAATCAAGAACAAGATCTGTGAAATGATTCAGCAAACGTATCGTGGATCGGTTGACGGCGACACTTTAGGAGCAACAAAGCGTTATTTGGTTTCTTGCCGAAGTCGACGATCTTTATCTCTTTGCAACCACTGAAGAAATTTTTAGATCAGTGTTATATTCAAAGTTTTAATCATTCCGATCGCAATTATCTCTTACTTTTAGCAAAGATTTTTTCTCCCGATAAACGAGCAGTATACAAAAGGCAAAAAATAAAATGACAAAAAAAATTTGTTTAACTTTTAACCCGAAAAAAATCTTAGTATTGGATCTTTTCTCCTTCTACCTTCACCGTCTTTCACTTGGTTCTTTTCCTTCTCTTTTGTTGATATGAAAATATCTATCAAAAGCCAAATTCGTCGCATAACCGACAACCTATAGTTAATTTTACAAACATTCAGGCATACTCTAAATGATCAATGGCTGTAATTAATCTTCGGTCTATTTGTAAACGTCCATGTCCAAAAAAACCCCTTGCCTAAAAGCACGCATTTGAAAGTATCGCCATATACATTAACCACCGATAATATCTCGCAGAATACAACAGAAGACAAAAAAGGCAGTTTTTAAGTAGTGAAGTTTGCAGTAAATTGAAAAATGAATAAGATATGAAAAAGAAAAAAAAAAGAGAAGGGATTGGCAGATTGAAAAAAAAAATTATACACTTTTTAGTCTATGTATTACAGGTAAAAAAATCATCAAAAACAAATAAAATTTTATGAATAAAAATTATTATCTTAAAACCTGTTAATATCTGTTTAAGTTTTTGGACATTTTACCGTCAGCCTTCTGCTTCCTCATTCTTCTTTTTTTCTTCTATTCCCAATTTGCAAACACAAAGAGGTAATTGCTCTTGAAAACTGTAATGGTTTTTTAGCAAAATAAAAATGTTTTTGGGAAGTATAAACCTATATAGTGGAACCTTAAAGTGACATTTATTAACAAAAATAATTTTGCATTGCCTACATCAAATAAGCACTAAAACACAGTACAGTTTTACTGTCGTAATGCAAATTTAGCAGGAATTTTTCTACCTTATTTTGAATATTAGAAAGGCAAATAATTATAAAAGTCAAGTTTTAGAAGATGTAACTTTTACTAAACATACTGTATTTTGAAAGTTGTAGCAAAGAATTTCTTAATGGTGTTGGTTTGGAAAAAAACAACTAAATTTTGGTGAAATCAAATATTTTGACAGTGGCATATTGTCGAATCAATCTTGGCAAAAATAGAGTTTCTAACAGCGTTTGTAAGTCAGTATAGAAAATCAAGGTGCTCATAAATAAAATTATCGATAAAACCTTACCAAACAAAACTCATACAAAGTATAATTAATAAAAGTTTTCCTTTTTTTGTAGTCTTCTTTTCTCTTTTTTCATGGTTAAATCAGCTTTTCCATCAAAATTAACATAGAAAACAACTACCGCTAATGTTGGTTGTCCTTGTTCTTGTTAGTTTTAACCAAAGAAGAATGATCAATTTTTTTGATGACAACAGACTGTAATACAGCAGAATTTATACTAACGGCAAAGCAAAGTGAAGAAAAAACTTCCGCTTAAAAGTAATCTTACCAGTTGTTTTATTCTGTTTTTTTGTCCTATCCTTTAAACTGGTAAGTTTTTATAGTAGCAATGATGTAAAGCAAAAAAACAAAATTTTCACCTCAAAATGACATTACTTGACGTGTTGTTCTAAGGTTGTTAGACCTTCTTACGAAACAGATACAACAAGAGTTTTAAGTTATTGTTAAGCTTGTAACGACCTAAATATGTAAACATATACACCATTGTTTCGTTGTTTTTGCTTTATCTTCTTTATTTTATCATATTTACTGTTATCCCTTATCGGACAATATATAAATTTTGCCACGAAGATCAAATTTTTCAAATTTTTTTCAATGACAAACAATGTTACGATGTTAAGGTGATCTACTCTAAAAACGCTTTCTGAAAAACTCCATCATCTTTCTTTCAAACAGTTAATCCATCACTGTTAATGATATCCTTCAGATGTAACCGTATAATGTTTATTATAATTTTTCCAATACAAAATTTTGCTGATATTCCTCTTAGGTACAAATATTTTCATGAGAACTTTGATCAAAGAAACTGAAAATTATTCATTCTGACAACAAAATTTTCCTTTCACCAAAAACCAAATTTTTTAGAATTCATATCATATAACAAGCTTTTTTTTTTGAGCCTTCAAACCTTACAAATTTCACCTTTTAAAAACTTTTTCTCCTGTTTTCTTCTTCTTGAAAATAAAACCTGTACATCTCAACACTTATATTATGCCTTACCTTTAGTTCTTGATTTCGCTTCATTCACTAATTTCAATCCTCTGACTGAAACTTCTGTGACCACGTTTAGCCAACTTAATCTCAGAAAATATGACAGGTAGAAAAAATTGTGACCTTCTACCAACTTCCGTTGTCATCACTTAAAAGCATTCAAAAAACAAGACTATATAAAAAATCTCGCTCAGAGGAAATCTTCACAAGTAAACATTAGATTACCAGACTGCTTCTGCTAAGCGACGATTTCCTCTCTTCCAGAATGCCATATTTTACATTTCCTGACTGTGCTGCGAAAAAAAAAGGTTGCGAAACAGCTGATTTATTTGCAGATGAAACAACTGAAAGGTCAATTCAAAAAACCTACTTTATACTTTTTTTTACAAACTTGTTTAGGAAGCTTTCTAATGCTGATCCTCCCCCCACCCACCAGTGTAACTATAGAAACAGCTAAACATTCTACTTTAAAATACCTCAACAAAGAACAGAATTTTTAAGAGTCAAATTCTTCTCAGCCTTATGTACTTACAAATAATGACAAGGGCTAACCTTGCTACGTCAACAATTTGATAAATGATGACGTAGTAAAAAAGTAACATTTCAAACAACACAACTTGGCACTTTAGTAATTGTTTTATTTGCTTCAGTTACTGGTCATCCAAGGCTGTGATTTCAAAGTCATTACTGCTGAAAAGAAAAGAAGTATAGTGGATATTTCTTCACTAGCTTATACACTGCTTCCTCTTACAACATACTATAAATTTTTTACTTGCCTTCCATATTCAACATATCGTAATTTTCATTTTTACGAATTTGACAAATCTTAGCTTACAACTCACAGTCATTTTCGCCAATTGCTTTTTGCTGTTAAAATGACAGTTCAAAAAGAAAAACTTTATTCGACAGAAACTTCTAAATAACCTTGTTGAAAAAGTAAAAGAAATTCAATAATAAAGACAGAAAGCAGTAAGTTTTATCAAAATAATTTGTGCAGGAAAAATTTTGCTTAACGACTTACTTCCCTGTAAGACTCCCTATTAATTTCAGTCTTACAAAGCGCTATTATTGAACATTTTTGACTCACGAAGAATAAAAAGTATTGACTAGACACTTTTTTCAAAGCTACTTGAAACCTTCTTTGCCATACCAAAACAGCCAACCAGTTTTGAAAGAATACTGTAACGGACTTGCCTTTCAATGAGTACAAAAAATATCAAATCAAGAGATCAAGGAACAATGAGTGGTAAAATTAAAAAGATGTTGTTGGAAAACTATGAATGCATACACTTCTATTACGAATATCGCTAACTACTAACGCTATGTTGTAAGAAATAAGGGTAGCAAAAGCAGCTAACTGCACGTGATATGCCGGTATTAAAAGTTAAATTGCTAGCTCTCTGCAGAGACCTCAAATATTAGCAGTTGACCCTTTATTATAAAAAGTTATTGAATAAAAACAGTACTTTATCTTGAAATTGTCTGTGAAAAATAAAACTGTGTTAAATAGCAAAAAATATGACTTATTACTAGTCGGTATCAATCATATATAAGTCGTCAAAAAGAATAGAAGCAAAGAATGGAAGCTGAATTTGCTTTAAAAAAGAGGAATGATTTTGCATTGAGCCCTAATCTTTGAAAACATCACTGATCGGCTTGCGCAAAACTGCTTCGGACTGGCAACAGTCTAAGCTTTATACCGATTTTTCCGATTAGCACATCTGATCTGAACGTCTGAAATTTGTTAGTCACCGACTCTCCATTTTTGTTCTCTTCCATTTGTATCAAAAACTTAGTTTTTAAAAAAGACATATGCGATCAAAAAATTTTACCTTTAGAATAATACCGTAATAGCTGCGACACTATCCCACCACCTTTCTAACACAACTGTTTTGTGCTCGTTCACAGCAACATGAACCGCCATCTGTAATGATTCCTAATTTAGAACAAAAACAAGCCTTGTTTTTTTTTTCTTCAGATCATCCATTTAAAAATAATCCATGCGTTCTATAAGAGTAAGATGATGTTATCTATTTTTTTCCTGTTCCCCTGTTTCAGCATCATCTGAAAAACAAAACAAAAAAAAAAAAATCAGACTCAACAGAGTTCTGACTACTCCATCTCAGATTACTATCTTTCAAATTTCCCTTTCCACTTCGTGCTTTTTCATTTCCACCATGTTCGCCGAAGTAATATGAACTATATGTCTGAATATAAACTCTGCTTTCCTCTGATTTTCCACTAACTGTAAGCAAACACTTTTGGTTAGTGATTGCCTTCATTCTTTGCCAAAACTCCAACAGGGCTTCCGTTACTGTTACACAACCTCCATTGCTACCTTCCACTTTAAACTTTAAAAAAATTTTCATATTTTCGAAGGCATTGAGAAACTAACTCACCCAAAAGCGTCAAGATCCAGAACTACTTGCATTCATTCACCTTTGTCACAACTCGTGTAAGTAGTTGTCCTATACATATCCATCCTTCAGCTATGCTCATAAAATCCCCTTTTCCGACTTCACTTCAGTTACCTTTTCTACTATTGCACAACCACTTTTCCTTCACGCAAACAGATCAATAAATGAGTAAAAGGCACGTCCTCATCCCCTCATTAAATCGCTATACAGCAGCTGAGAAACTTGTTTCAAAAGCCAAAGCAACAGCGCCAGAAAGCCTCATAAAACAGAATTTGTAAGCTTACTCCAGACTGCGATGAATCCGTCCAAAATAAAGTTCAATAACTAAAACGCTTCCCCATCCGAACTCCTCCCTCTCGTTCAAACTTAAAAGGAAGCGCCAGAGGCACTCTGGACCTGAACAAGTCGACGTCAAAGAGGGCAGCAGAATGTAGCAAACTTTAAATCCCTGCCAAGCATTGCATCACCCATTCCACTACTACGAAGACCACTCCAGCCACCGAACCTCTCCACGGGTCGAAATTCCCCAATGCACATTATCAGTTATCCTCACCAAACAACTTTGCTTTTCATGGCAACCAGAAATGCATAACTGCGAATAAACTGCTACAATCCCATCCCAGATAGAAAAAAATCAAAACACACAGAAAAAATTCCTAACAAGTAAAAACCAACAGTTAACAACAAACCACAGAAAATAATAGTTTATTCTTTTTGTCAAATATGCTCTGCAACAAAACAACAACTGATATTAAAGATAGCCAAATATTCGCCTTCAATTTATTCAACATCATGTCTTTTTTAGTCTTGTACTAACAAACCAGTGAATAAAGCTGAACTATCAAGGTACCAATAAAACTAATAACTGTTCTGTACAAAAAATTCAAGATTCGCCACCCTTCAAAGCTGGAATTAAACAGCGTCCTTCAAATTTAGGAATCGTTGTCATTATATCCAAGCTCTCTAGACCTGAGCAAATTTTATAAGACGGGCAAAAAAACCACAACGACATTTTATGAGGCATTTGCAATGGAAGCACTAAAAGCAATATCTAAGAGAAAAGCTTTGTTGGAATGTGTAAGACACCTAAATGCGGTCCTTGTCAAGCGAAAAACTCAGGACTGAAATCACCCCCAAAGAATAAAAATCTCGTAGTGTTAGTTTTCTAAAACGATAAACATGACTAGGAACATGAAAACATGCATAAATTAGATGCACAAATCTTACATAAAAATGCTAACTAATTCATAAGTGATAATTGACTGACATCCCGCGTCACGTTACTCTGTATAAATAATAATTAAAATAATATATAAATTAATCTTCAAGGTTCCGGAATGCAACTTGCAATTGTTCGAGTAGATCGTCAAAATCTTTTTTAATCTTCTCCTCCCCATCTTTGACTGGATCCTGTAAAGTAAATGAATACATAGGAAATAATCGTAATGAATGCACTATAACAAAATTTAACCTAACTTTCCTAAAATATAACTTTAAGTCAACATTTAAAAATCAAGATGTGACAACGATGAAGCCAAACCTTAAACTTCATTGAAGACAGCTGATACATTAAGTCACCCATATGATCTCTGATGGTTGCCCAAGTAATTTTATTTTCACTTTGAGCTGTTACCTCTACAGCATGTCGAGCAAGGTCATAGAAGGCGATCCTATACAACGACAGACAAATCGTTTCATAAAAAGTAAGAGAGGTAGAATCTATATTAAAAACAATTCGAAATTATAAACACTAACATATTTTTTAACATGCCGACTGTCTTATAAAATGGACAAAACCGATCATATGGAGTGTAACCGTTCTGCTGCAAGAAGTCATCTTTTAGAAGCTTCGCTACCTCCAAAGTGATTTTATCAGATTCTGCCAGAGACGCCTTACCAACCAGCTGCACAATTTCAGAAAGATCTTCCTCTTCCTGAAAATTGATTTGTTCCGCACAAAAAACGAGAAACTGATTAATAAAAATCTAATAAAAACATGTTTGATAGATCATCCGAAACCTTCAAACCTGCAAAATTTCCTTGCATTTTGTACGCAAAGCTACAAACTCTGGGTAATTCTTCTCATAAAAGTCATCCAGTGCTCTCATATACTTACTGAAAGATTCAAATTTGAGCAGTTATAACAGAAAGTGACTAATGAATACAGAACAAAATATTATGACTCCAGTGCAGTAGCGGAGCAAAAAAAGCAATAACGCTAAATGTGATATGAGAAAAGCAGAGAGAAAAAAAAAATCAAAACTGACTACGAACTCCAAAAAAAATTTTGTAACATTTTAAAACACCTTGAATAACATCACTATTAAAAAATTCACGCAAAAACAATATATAAGCATGGTTGCCATAGGAAACGTAACATAACAACACATAGAAAATTTATGCGCTGACCATAAACGAGATTAGTGATTTCCAATAAAAATGCATTTGTGTCTGCCTCCAATCTTCTCATTGAAAAGCTTTTAAACTTTTGATTCCATAATAATAAGTTTTCAAACCAAAGACAAAACTTTATTATATCTGTTTTCAGGTCAAGCTGATCTAATGTTAATTTGCTGAAGATAAAGCACTAAAGAGCTGGCTGAAGTAAAAAAATCCTGAGAATGCTCGCTTATGAAAACAGTAAGTTTGCTGACTCCACTGACTTCCAACCTTTTCCCTAAAAAAATTTCTTTCAAGGGCCAATTCACGACAATCCCTACTCTCAACGTATATGTTTTATATCTCCAAAGAAATCAGGCATTGTTAGCCTTCTGCTCCAATTTACTGCGCTGCTACTAAGTGTAGCATTCAGTATCTTCCTTATTATCTGGTATACGAATGAGCTACAAGCAAATGGATATGAAAGTGATAATGAAAGTAGTCTACTCAACTACTGGTTCAACAGCAGCACTGAATCAAACTACTCGGTAACTATTCAGTTTTGATGATTGGTAAATAAGACAACATTGCTGAAATAATTTGTTCAAATCTTACCACTATCAGAAAATCGAAAAACAATTGTGAAGCCTTCTATATTACTTTAGAACTCATCTGACGATGTGACGAAAACTACAGAAAACCCAGATATTGAACTGAAGGAACTACTTCAGCTGTCCACCATAGTCTACACTGGTACTGTACAACTGAAGTTGAACAAGATTCCAACAACTTCAAAAAAATTCAAAAATTCTTTTTAACTCTCGCCTTCTGTTAAACCACTTTCTAAATTCGCTTAACTGACAAGAAAACTCAGCCGATGTCACTCTGCTTAAACGCTACCCATTCTAGGCATATGCATTTTGTGGTTTTTTGGCCAATTTTCTTTGCTGGTGTCGATCAAGCTAGAAATTTTGGATTTCGTCATCATAAATGCAATAACAGTATGTATTGCCATGATTTACGCAGTAATACACGCCCTATTCATCTGCATCATATTTTTCAGACTGGTAGGTTAATTAACTTCAAAGCACAGTAACTCCAATAAACTAAGCAAACTATACTAAATTGCCAAATACTAAGAAATTTTAAACGAGTACTTTAATTTAGCCACAAAACAACTGGAAAGTTATACTCACTGTAGCAGCCACAGTGCTTGGATTACTGATATCCAGTGCTATTAGCATAACTTCACTAGCACTATCTGTGGCTTGGTACAGATACATTGTTTACATAAACGACAGTGACAAGGTAAGTAACTAAAAACAACTGAAATAATTTTATTTATGAAATGTGCTCGTTGTTCTCGCACCTTTTTGAAAACTATGCTATTGCAGTGCTCGTGTTTCGATGCTATCCGCCGTTTGGTAAAAGATAAAGCAAAACCTACTTCACCTAACGAGTACACAATACCTGAAGCAACCACCGCGCCACGGTCAGAACAATATGTTTTAGAAAGATTTCACACTGATACCACTACTGCACCATGAGTTTTATAAAAATCGTAATAAATGTAGCTACCCATTAGAAAATTCCGAACCACAATATACAGATCATTGCCGCAAAGATAATTCTAGAAAAAATCAAAAAAATTCTAGAGATAAACCTGTAAGAAATCAACCAATTGATAGATGGAAAATGTTTCCTCTGTGCCAACTTTTTATCGAGACCCCAGAACACTTGCACAATACCCAAAGTTGCAGACGTCACAGGATCTGCAAAATCACCACCAGGGGGCGAGACACTGAAATAAAGGAGCATCGTCGTAGGACAAATCGGACAAACCAGACTTTCAATAGCCTTACTTATGTTCTAAAACTAGACTAAATTTCTTTTTCCTCATTGCCAAAAAGCGACAGCTAAAGAAGTGGGTGCTAGTAAGAACCAATAAGCCGACTAGAATGACAGAAAATACATAACTCTTACTGCTTATTAAACTGTAATCAAATTCTTTGGAAACATATGACTCTATCTCATTGTTGCCAGCAAAGATTTTAATTTTGCACAGAGTTCCGGAAAAGAAATTTTTTTTGAATCTTGAGGAATCCAAAGTTCTAATTGTTCAAAACCCTCTCTCAAACCAATCAACAGGCAAAAGGATTTTCCGCTTCTATACTTCATTATAAGGAGGTTAAAATCGATGGGAAAACGAATAAGCTCCCAAAGTAAACTTGTATTATCCAGCGTGTTTCCCTGCTAAAAAATTCGACTGTCCAATAGTAACCACGTCAAAACGAATTTTAAGTTGAAATGCATTATAAACCTTTGAATATTCGGAAGAAATGACTAAGATGCTGAAGTACCAGAAAGTAGAAGACATCAAAAAAGAAAAAAAATTGAGTGATCAAAAAAGCCTGATTCGAAAGTTCCGACATAAAAAAAACAGCTGTAGTAGAGAAAGACCTGAGACGACGAAAACAACTACTTACGCTCCTACAATGGTAACAGAACCGTCTCTTCCAGGATTACCCAGGCATCTAACTTTGCCAGCCCGTTCATAGAATGATGCTAAACGAGCTGCTAAGTACGCAGGATAACCAGAATCGGCAGGCATCTCACCCAAACGCCCTAAAAGAGATCCAAAAAAATGCTGGATTCTGCTGAATGAGGAAATACCCAACAACAGAAAGAGGTCTTTAAATACAAACCCAAAACAAACACCCAAATGATAATTCACCTGAAATTTCACGAAGGGCTTCAGCCCATCGAGAAGTTGAGTCAGCCATCATAGCGACATTCAAGCCCATATCACGGAAGTATTCAGCAAGAGTGATACCAGTGTAAATTGAAGCTTCACGAGCAGCCACAGGCATGTTTGATGTATTTGCTACGAGAGCAGTACGTTTCATGATAGATGTTGTAACACCATCAACCTCCATCGTCAATTCCGGAAAATCACGAAGTACCTAAATTTTTTATTGAAGTAAATTTTATTCAAAAGCTAAACAGAAAGTAAATGGATGATATAGAGATTTTCACTTGACTACGACGTCAAAGAAAAAAAAAAAGATCAAATTTTTAACTCGTTCACCTCAGACATTTCATTCCCACGTTCACCGCAACCAACGTAAATGATAGCATCAGAATTGGAAAACTTTGATAGTGATTGTGAAATTACAGTCTTTCCACACCCGAAAGCACCTATAACAAGCAGTAAGGTTGGCGGTTACATAATATTTCGAAATAAATTGAAAAACTGAAGCCAAAATGAAACCAAAGTATACCAGGAATAGCAGTAGTACCACCCTGCACGCAAGGGAACAGTGCGTCCAAAACTCGTTGGCCACAAAGAAGTGGATAATTCGCTGCCAGCTTCTCGGCACATGGACGTGGCTGACGAACTGGCCACACTTGCAACATAGGGAACTTAGTCTTTTCTCCAGAAAACTCAACCTCTAAGACAATATCCTGAAAATACTCTAATCAATTCAACTGTTACTGGAAGAGCAAAAGAAAACAACTATTACTCACCTTAACAGTATATTGCCCTTTATCTGCTAAAAACGTAATTGTGCCACAGGATGTAGGTGGCAGAAGAATTCTGTGTTTAATAAGTTGATTTTCTTGTACAACTCCTGAAAATAATACCATGCCAAAAATGTTGGAGAAAATTTTTTTGATCTGCTTTTTGAGTAGAAAATAAAATAAAAAGAAATACAGTGAAATAAAAGTACTGCAGGAAAATCAAAAAATAATTCTATACAGGTACTGACCGATTACATCACCACCAGTTACGTGGTCACCGACACGCAGCTTCTTGTTTGGTTCAAAATCCCAACGTGCTTCAGAAGACAGGGCATTAACATTAACACCTAGAAAGAAAGATACAAAAAAAATTCAATTTCTTTCAACAAATTTTTAAAGTAATTGAAATCCCCTGATGCCATTCACACCGAAGTATTATTGCCAAAAACCATTTTCTCACCTTTGGGAATATAAATTGACTCTGTAAGGTCAGCAATCCCCTTAAGGGGGCGCTGAATACCATCAAAAATTGAACCCATAATACCAGGCCCAAGTTCAACTGATAACGGTTTCCCAGTACGTAATACAGGGTCACCAATAGTAACTCCAGCTTAAAAAAATTTTGTATTTAAATTGTAAGTAATATTTAACTCAAAGTTCACGAAGACTATCAACAGGCAAATGCTGAAGGACAATAGATCAAATCGTCTTACATGTTTCCTCGTAAACCTGAATGGTAGCATAATCGCCCTCCAGCCGAATAATTTCACCGACCAGCTCTGAATGCCCGACTCGCACAAGTTCGTACATGGCAGAACCAGCCATATTTTCAGCGGTCACAACTGACAAATCACGATACAAACGGTTCAAAAATCACTGGTTATAGCAGTTTACAAATGCTAGCTAAATTCAATTTAGTTGATTAAATGCAACTAAAACATACCAGGACCAGATACACCATACACAAACCCATATGTGCCTTCTTTGATATTTTCAAGTAAACTCGGAGGCATGCTGCGTGCACCTGTAGTAGAACCGAACCGAAGTAACCTGGAATTATATGAATTCTCAACCTTGGCAGAAACTTCTAGGACATAATGAATTCGTTAAGCCGAAACAAACTTCGACAAAAAATACAACAAACAATAAAAAAGAGAACCTTTAAATACAAAAAAGATACTTGCTAGAACAAAACACTTAAAAAACCGTCTAATTTAAGTCGAACTGGAACCAAAAAAACAAAGCGGCTCCGAAGGGAGCAAAATTGCAAGAAAAAACAGAATTTGATCCATAAACCCACATCATTTCTAATATCCGTATGTAAAACAACCTACCCACTGGCTTCAAAAGAAAGCCAAAAAGAAAGCAATGTCATGCGACTTTGAACTACCTTAAACAGGACTCCTCATCGAGGAGGCAGACTCAACCCTCAGTCCCACTACATCACAGATGGTCGAAGAATAGTTTGTGGCAAATGACCAACGACTATTACAGAAATCGAAGACCAATGATCGCAGCGACAATTTAAAAAATGCCGCGCTAATTTCATGCTTTGAAAAATTTGGACAAAACAGCGGTATTCTCGTCCAAGAGCCATGAACAAGATTTCAAAATAATCAAGAACAAAAAAAAAAAACGACTTAAAAAACATTAGAAATGATTTATATTTTTTTGACACTTACAAGTATAGGAAATTACAGATATACTGTTACTAAGGAACTCAGTGACAATATATGAAGCCAAAAAAAAAAAAAAAAAGGGTTTGGATTTTCCTGGTTCAGTTTCTATTTGGACAACGCTTTTTTTAAATTAAAGTTTAAAGAGCACCGCATTTTTTTCTGGTCAGCAATGAAGTAGCTTTAAGCGCTAATTAAGGACCTATTTTAACGTGTTCAAATTTTAATGTTGGGAGGAAGGAAAATAGGACTGCTGTTGCAGCATGTACTGAAATGCAGCTTAAAAGAACTGTTGGATTAAGGCATCAAGATTTTACAACAAAAGCCAGGGCCAAGCAACCAAAGATTAGTTTTTCAACATGCACTCATTTATTCAGTGCACTCGGTATGAAGAAAAAAGTGTCTTTAAGGTTAGTTCTTCTGTCGTTCCTTCTTTCTTCTTTTCCTATTATCAGAAGTTTCTTAATAGCAGAGTCCCTGTTTGATTTCCGGCCTGCCTCACAGAACCAGTACAGGTTCTCAAAACTTCATTAAACCAAAGCTCAAATTTGGCTAACTAAACCTTCAAAATAGTATTGGATGAATGCATAAACGGAACTCGGATCTCTCCAACATTTAAAGGAAAGGACTATGCATTAAGAAGTCAAGAATAGAAATAAAGTAGAATAAGGATAAAACCTTCAGTTATGCGGCAGTTAGGCGAGTGACTTTTAGCTGTAAAAAATATTAGTATTTTCCAAAATCATTCAGTGATCCATAAAATGCTAACACTTAAACCCTCTCAACTTCTGTCTCCCTTGCTGCCCACCCCTCCGGTTGTTTCATCAAGAGTCAATTTTTTTTTTTTTTTTTGATGCCTCAGCTGATTCTTTTTCTGGTTGCAGTCTGTGTTTGCTGTTATTGCTCCCATGGCGACAGTCGAAGTGGAACAAGTTAGATAATGTAGCCGCAAAGTGAAAAGATTTCCCTATAATCTTTATTACTACCACAATTCGTTTAACTCCTTTTATTCTCGCGTTTTGGAGAACACAGCATTGTCGCACATTAATTTATCCATGCATCTTACTTAATCACCTACGTGCGAATTGAAGTGTTGCAGTATAAAGAACAAGATAAAATAGCTATGCTGTTGACGAGGTGTGGAAAGAGTAACTAAGTCGTCATACGGTTTGCAGGCCGCTACTCCATTTTCATTACAAGTAGGTAATCTTCTTGAAGAAACTTCCCAACTTTCTGACAGTCCTCTGAAACAGTCTTGAATACAAACAGAAGTCACTTCGGAACAAATTTTGAATGGAAGCATCGGTTTTATTTTTCATGCAACAGCAGCGTTTTGCCGTCAGGTTTTTATAAAACTTTGTGCTGTTATACAGTCATGTTATGTTTGGTTCCCCAAAATTAGGCAAAATCATACTATCAATAAAAAGCGTTATGATTTTGAAAAAAATTTCATTTTTTCACTCCTGTAACAGAAAAGTGAAGGGACAAGTCCAATTCTAGCACACGGTCACATCTGTCGTGGCCATTCCATAGGCATAAAATGACGCTGAATCCTGTGCCAGCTTCTTTTTTGCGAAACCGAATAAAACTTGATCCGAGTTCACATTTAGTTTTCTGGGCTGATTTCTGTCCATATGTTATTTGCAATTTTTGCTTTTTCAACTATATATGACTTTCAATGATGGCGTAGTTCATCCAATTCCTTTCATCTAATCGGGTCGAGCAAAGAATGAGTCTGCAGCGTGAGATGATGAGAAAAGCAGCTCATAATACAGGTACTATTACTGTAATCAAAAAATTGATTTTAAAAAATCTAAATAGTGAAATTAAATAACCTACATAGTGGGAGAACATCTGATTTCGTCTACATATTTACTAAACTTTTTAGCCCGTCAATAGATGACGGCTATTTTCTCAGTTTACTCGAAATTTTTCTTCGGTTTTAGAACTAAAATTTTTTTTTTTTGGAACGTAATTTCAACCATCAAAATAACTGCATGAGTCGCCTACTGCTGAGGAATTACAAAATAAATGGAGTCTTGTTTTCCATGTGTTTTAACCGGAAGATACGAAATTATTTCTTCACAAATTGGAGTTTGAGAAACTTCCGAAACAATATAACATATAACCAAACTATTACGGGGCTTATCGCGCTAGAAATTTCTGAAGCGTCGTTCCAAAATTCCACGTATCGACCTGAATACCAAGGGTATTGTCTTTAAAATAAAACTTCTACAGAAAATTGTTTTTTCTATGTAGACATTAATAAAACTAAAAAGTATTTTATTGCACCGCATTCTTTCCTCACCTTGTCAAAATACCTTTCCACTTTCACTGTTTCAGGAGTCATGCAATGCCAAGTACCAAAGTCTTGATGGTTTTGATTTGCGGTAATTTCAACCATCAAACAAGGTCAAAATTACGTATTGCAAATATTCAGTGTCAATGAGATCACTAAAGTGACGTTAATTAAAACGACCACAGACCTAGTTTAATTGATGAAATATAAAGAGTATCCTACTTGTCAAGTTTAAAGTTCTTAAGAATAATTTTTTCAGAGCCCAAATATAAACTGGCGATTCGTTTTCAACAGTTGCAAAATGTCCCTTGTAAGGTTTTATAAATAAATTAAATCAGTTTTCCTAGTGATCTGTTCCGAATTCCTCATGGTACTACTATTTTGAACAGGCAACATATAGATAAATTGTTCAACTAGGAATATCTGTGTGGAATATTAATACGATTTGAATAAAATTTTGACGATAAAAGCGAAAGAAGTCAAAAAATTTTTTTTTCTCTTCTTGGAAACTTTTTCGCAACATCAAGCCTTACTTAGAATTTAGCTTCAAACGCTTCTCCGTTATCAACTGCATTTATTTTTTTGATTATTTAAATTAGTTTATAGGACAATCCTGGCCTGTCTTAACCTCAATAACTTGATTAATGGGCTGAAAAGACTAACCACAGAGAAACATTTGATCTCTCATTAAGGTAGCGAATTGAAGGGAGAAAAGGTGTCAAAATGACATTCTTGCCCAAAATCCGATAAATGGTGCTGCACTTCTTATTTTAATGTTCTTCTAAACGGTGGTTAATAGAAGTTCATTTAGACAAGCAAAACCTTTTTAATCCATGCCATATCAAATGCGCACTATGCCAGCTAGTGTCTCGAAACCTTTTAAAAATTTTTCAATTGATAGATCTTGTGTCTCTGACTGCGATATCAGAGTACTTTATCTAGAAGATTACCAGCACAAGTCAATCTGTCAGAAATGAAACGAGTTCCAAAAATTTATGCCGAAGATCAATGAAAATGTCGAAAAGAATCTGCGAACGACTGCAGGAATATTTGTCGTCTTAAAAAGCAATCAAAAACAACTCAATTTTCTATCGGCAACACTCTGAGGAAAACAACTTGTTATCAGGATTTAAAATTCCACTTTACTTATCACTAACATAAAAGCAAGTTTTCTGTCTAAGTCATATTCCTTGTCATTAACCGTTACAATCTTTACAGTGGTTCAGTTCAGCAAGTGTGATAAACATTGTAAATTTGAATAAAAAAAGTTTTATACTTTGATCCAACGCTGACCTCTACCATTTTATAATGAAAAGTAACAATAAAGTAACTAACGGTAGACAGGAGAGAAAAATTATTGCTCAAAAAGTCCTGCAATAGTTAAGCTGAAAAAATGTTGTAAAAATTTTCAAAAATGACGTGACACTTCTGTATGATTGCTGGAAATTTGTGTAATTTCATTCTATTCGTCACTTAAAATTTGTGTTGCAGAAAAATAATGATATCTAATTTTTACATTTCATGTACTAGATATGTATCAAATAATTCTTTTTTCAAAACTTTAAAACTAATTTCTTGAAATGCTCAACACAGTTTTATCTGGTAAAATGTTGCAAAGTGATTGAAAATTGTTCTTGTATTCTATAAATTCTTATGTCAGCAGATATATTTTTTCATTTTTTCAGAATTCAGAAATTATTCCATCTATTATTTTAGAATGAGTACGAAACCAAACTGTATTCATGTGATAATTAAAAAGATTTAATTCAAAACAGAACATAAACTTTAATAAAAGTCACATTTTCTCAAAAAAGTTGGTCCTGATAAACGGTGCCAGACTCGATTTCCTATAAAAAAAAAAAAAACTGATTATTTTTTTTCATTACCGTCAAAATTACATTGCTCAAACGAAGTGTCTAAAACGGGTGCTTAATTATTATAATTTCATTCAGCTCTGAATTTATAAGCCAAAACTTAACAAATGACGCTTCAAAAATCGAAATGTACTGCGGAATCTGGCTAATGGAAAGGGAAAAGTGATTGCTGTTCATGTTAAGCTCAAGTTTATGATTGTTGTTAACAATAACTTCAACTGGATTTTGCGCAAGAATGCCTGATCATTTTGACGGTATGTTTCCAGGTTGAGAAAATCCAGTCAATTCTTTGACGAAAAACTTCACAGAACTCGATAATTTAGTCCTTCCAAAAACTTGGTAATGTTTTCTGAAAAATTCCTCTGAAGTGAAACCGCTGGTTTTGTTTCCTAAGAAGTCACTCTTGTTCAGAGTCAAACACTTTATTGCCATTTCGTTCTGTCTCCACCAGATCTTCACCGTGTCGCTAAAATTTTTCTACCACTCGATTAGGGCAGCACAGTTTGAAATTTTTTGCTAATCTGCTTACTTCGCTGTATTTTACTGTACTTTTTGATGAGTAAAGGGAGCTCATTACTAATATTACTGTGATTGTAATATGAGTGTTCAAAAGGTGGTGAAGAATGTTTTTTATAGTTGTATCGGTAACATTTTACTTAATAAAATGTTAGTTTTCTAAGACCAAAAAATAAAAAATTTTCGGTTTTTTAAAGATATTGGTTTATAAGAAATTGAGTTTTAAATTTACTTACTGTTTCCTGTTCGCTTCACTCAACTTAGAAGAAGTATTTACTAACGCAGTACCACCTAGTTTTACCGTTTCTTACTGTCGGTTTTTTGACAGAAGGAATAAGGGATGAAAATCTGGCCAAAATTGTCGCTATGTTCTTCCTGTTCAGAGTACTTCTCGCAACTGCTGGGTAAAGTCATGGATGGTTGTGGTGTACACAACATATGCACATTCCTGAAAGTTTTTGCTTGCAACTTCTTTTGCCATCTTATAGAGGAAATGAGTGGTTCAATAAGTCTCGTGTGCACGATACGGCCAACAGGCTATAATTAGGTAGGCCTTCCTGCGCTGATCAGAAAACAACTGGTCGAGAAAAATTAAAACGAAGAGTATGGTTGAGAACCGACTTTAAACTCTGCAAATTTTTAAAATTTCAGTGATCAGAGGTTACCACCTCCGATTATACCACACGCTACTAAAGGTTTTTTAAACGCCACAGGAGTTAAAAAACTACACTTCAACACTAGATCACTAAAAAAGTTCAAATGCAGTATCTAGTACTCAGAAATTATTACACATAAATCAGGCAAGGTCGAGATCTTCCTACGCAAAAATAAAGGTGAGTTAACAGCAAAAGTTTTTTCTGAGAATAAGTAAACTTCAATGAAATATGGCAATCTCACTTCATCTGCGAAAATTTAAGGTCTGTTAGACGGTCAGAACAATATCGCAGATACGAAGAAAAAAAGCTATCTAAGAATTTCTCGTTGTTGCAAACTGAAAAATTTGAGAACTTTTTTGTCCATAATTTAACTTTGAAGATCAACAACACAGTACCGCAAAAATGGCAGTTACAAATGTAACAGAGAAAAGGCAAGAAGTCCATTACTTTTAAGGATTTATGCAGGTTATAATTTGCATATATATACAACAAAAACAGAGCCAGAAATTTTTTGATAGTTATATTGTAAATGTGTATTTGTGCATGCGTTTAATAGACCGAAAACGCGTCGAAGCTGCACTCGTTGGCAAATCTTGCGCAAAGTAGTCTTGAAACGAAAGTTTGACTTTTGTGCTGAATTGCATTAAGTTTCTTTGGAATAATACACTCTTCGCCAAAGCGATCCACGGCGGCAGGGTTTCACAGATAATTCTGTACCTGTATCCAGCTGCGTTGTAAAAAAAAACGCTTGAAAAATTTTAGTCTAGTTTAACACAATGTATGCGTTGTAATGAATTGGAGTTGGACGCAGCATTCAGCGATACCAGGAAGGTTATTTTAAAGCTTTATTTACTTGTCTATTCACAAAATTTGCTAGTTGTTTGATAGCCAATCTAGAAGTTGATCTGTTCTGTTCCAATTGTTTGAAGTTTTTTGAAAGATCTAGCCAGTAACGATCTTAATTTAGTAAAAAATTAATCTTTTTTTTTTTTTTAACGATCAGTTCAAGTACCATGCATTTTATCGGTCCTAATAGTCCTCTTGAAACTCATTCTGTCTAAAGTGGTTCACTATATCAAGTGATTTTAATCTTTTTGGTCATTTAAGTGTGAAACCGGTGTATGGAGCACGATATCCACCACTTTCGAATGGTGTTGCTGAAGCAGGAGGCCGAACGGAAATTGAAGTGAATCGTGGTTCGAAGTTTAAAGAATATGAGGAAAGGTACTTACTTAAACTTCTTTTCTAATTGTCTTGATGTGTTTTATTACGATGAAGGTGTTTGTGCATTCTTTTATTGTTGCGGTGGATACTTAGCTAGTTTTTTGTCTGAAGTGTAGATTGTTGCACTGGATGAGAACTGTGAAATCAGCCTTTGCTGTTTACGTTTGCATTTAGCTTGCTGCAAAAGATTGAAAAAACACTAAGCATGAGTCTCTTTAATTTTTTTGAAATACGTTATTGAGTTTATTTGACGATGGAAATCGTTCTAGCGTATCTGATGCGTGGGAAAGTTCTGTTTCCTTGGACACTCGAGCGGCTAAGACCAGCGCTGATAAAGTCCTCGAGCGTCATGCAGCAATGTGCATGTACGACCAGATTATGCCACCAGTAAGTTCGGTACCATCAAAATACAGCAAAATGGAAGCAATGCAACGTCTCGCTGTACAGAAAGGTTTTGTCAATTTAAAAAAATTTTCTTAAAAATTCTATTTTCTCTTTTGCTTGCATTGTATTGAAAGCAATAATTCTACACCTACATTGCTTTTCTTGAATGAAATTTTGAAGTAACAACTTTAGAACCACTTCCCAGTTCAACTGTTCCAGCACATGGTGCAAAGACTTGTGCTCTCCCAGCAGCGGAAATATATCCAAAACTTCCGAAGGTACCTTCATTTGTTAAACTCGAGCCGGTTTTTAATAGAATCTTGCCATAGAAGAAAAGCCTGTAACGAAACCTAATTATTTTTTGGAGCCTAAACTACTGATGAGTAACGCAGCTTTTAAGAAGTACTTCCTTTATTGCTCTTTTGACTTTGTTGGCGTATAGCCGCTGTTAAATTGTTTACAAAATTCAGGTTTCTGCAGAAACTTCTGCATTTTCTTCCACTGTTTCTGGATCAAATACAGCCAAGGGTGCTAGTGCTAATCGCGTGCCGTCAAATAGTTCTGGTATTTTTTTTTATGGAACAACTTCGTTGTGAAATCAAAAATTAGAGGTTACGCTTGTGAATAATGTATGCTCAACATTTGTGCCACTAAACAACTACTGTTTTCTGTTTGCCGTCGAGAGTTTCCCTGTTTCTGTGTTTCTTTATTTTTTTATTTTTATCGGTTGCGTTGTTTTTTAAATGTTATTGTTTATAGACAATGAGTACCGGACTAAACCACACATTTAATATTATTTGTTCTCAGAACACAGGATTACAGGCTTCGGCCGGGAGCGGGATCATCTGAGGTTTGAACGTCTTAGGAACTATCTCGGTCTCAATTCAGACGGAACTCCCAGTGGTTCTGGTGTTTCTGATCTTGATATTGAGAAACTTAGAAAGGACTGCTGGATGGGTATTCCTCATAAGCTGCGTCCGATGGTGTGGAGGATACTATCCGTGAGTCTAAATATGTTGAAGTTTGGCAATAGTTGCGTATTTTTAACTAGTGTTTTCCGTAAAAATTATGCAGAGTAAAATGTCATTAAAAACTTTGTTGTTCACCCTATTCTATATTTTTGTGACTTTCCTCGTTGGAAAGGGTTTGAATTATGAAATGCTTTAGTTTGCTTGAACTAGACTTTATAGGGTTATCTTCCTACAAACTTCGAGAGAAGAGAAATAACGCTTCAAAAGAAAAGGCTAGAGTACTGGCACTATGTTGAACAGTATTTCCATACTCGTTTTGAAGATCAACATCAGGAAACTTTCAGACAGGTAATGTTGTTTAGTTAGATTCGCCCCTTTTTTTAAGAAGTATGATGAAAAAATAAAGAAATATTTATATTATTGACGGAAGATTTTGGTATTTTAGAGCAGTTGATTTACTACGCTCTTTTCGCAATTGTTGAAAATATTTTTCGTGTAATTTCTTATTTGCCGCTAAAGCGATTTCGAAGAGAGAGGATCATGCGTCTTTCTTGTGATTGCTTGTCATCTTTGCCTTCTAAAATTAATAATTTTTAGATTCACATTGATATTCCTCGGATGTGTCCTCTTATTCCTCTTTTCCAACAAAAAGTTGTTCAGGAGGTACAGTGCACAGTCGGTTGTACTACCGTATGGTTATTTGTACGAGTTTCATTCTAATTTTTTTACAGATATTCGAGCGCATCCTTTACATTTGGGCTATACGACATCCTGCAAGCGGTTATGTACAAGGAATAAACGATCTTGTTACACCGTTTTTCGTCGTTTTTTTGTCTGAATTTGTTTCTAGCGGTACTTTTTTTGGTAAAAGCTTGCCATTTTATTTTGGTCTATCGTATGCTATTAACTGTAGATGGTTCACTTTGAAGGCGAAGTTTTTTTTCAGATGTTGAAGTAGGGACTTATGATGTCGCCCAGCTTCAAAAAGAAACACTTGATATTGTTGAAGCAGATAGTTTTTGGTGTGTAACAGCATTGTTGGATACAATACAAGATAATTATACATTTGCTCAGCCTGGCATTCAAAGGAAAATTGTTCAGCTACGTCTTCTAATGAGTAGAGTTGACAGTGAGTTTTTTAAACTTTGTGTTATACAAGATTTTTGTTCGAATTTTTGAAGACTATTCGTTTTAGGATAGTTTCAAAGAGAGATTTTCTGGTTTTTTGAACGGCAATAATATGTTTTTTGTTTTTATAATTAGGAGATGTGTTGGTTAAGAATTTTATTGGAGGGTTGAATTTTAGTTAGATTGGGGAGTATTTCATCCAGGTTTGTTGTTTATTTCGCAAACATGGTTTTCTGTTTTTTTTTTTCTTTTTTTTTTTT